>RCUC01068356.1:0-25498 GCA_003697995.1 Taxidea taxus jeffersonii
TTTTTTTTTTTTTTTTTTTTTTTGTCCGTCTCAGCTTGATTTCTCTTGCCCTTGCACCCTTAGATGGCTCATAAAAGAACCCAGTTTCCTGAACACACCCTTTCACCAGACTCTTTGATCCCAATCATATGTTGGCCTCAACCAATTTCAGGAGAGGTAGAATATATAGTTATAGTAACCCTGCCTCCTCCTGTATTCTGACTGGCAGGGCTGAGAAAATAACCTCAAGCCTTTGCTAGGAATACGATGCTCAGGGAAGATTTCCGGGTACCCACATTAAACAGCCTAACCTCTGCACAAAAGTCAGCACTTCCTTGAACAATACAGCCGAATGAGCAGTTCTGTCTTAGCAATGGGCGCTCTTCAGGTCCTGCTGAACTCACCCCTTTCCTGAGCCCCAATAACATACCCATAATGCCTCACCCCAAAGATGCTCACTGTGAAAATGCCCAATTTTGAATCTAGCCATTTTATACTGCTAACGGTGAAAAAAAAATCATTCTGCAAGTATGAATTAGGAATGATTTGTGAAGACTCAGGGCATCCTTAGCTAACTTTGGATGCTTGAGGTAGGCTTCAGGGAAACACACGTATTTACTCATGAAAACTAAGTGAGATTTAGCCAAACAAAGAAATGTGGAGGGGCGCCTGGGTGGCTCAGCGGGTTAAGCCTCTGCCTTTGGCTCAGGTCATGATCTCAGGGTCCTGGGATGGAGCCCCGCATTGGGCTCTCTGCTCAGCAGGGAGCCTGCTTCCCTCTCCCTCCCTCCCTCTCTCTCTCTCTCTCTCTTTGCCTGCCTCTGCCTACTGGTAATCTTGCTGTCAAATAAATAAATAAAATCTTAAAAAAAAAAAGAAATTTGGAATAGATTTTCCCCACTGAGGGAACAGCATCAATTACAAATCAGACAAAACTACAGTCAGTATTACTGCTAAAGCATGCTGCGTGACGTCTATCCAGAATGACTAGAAACTTAGCTGAAGAATGAGACTGTCTTAGAAGGAGTTTATGCTAATGTTAATGCATTTGGACTTCATTCTGCAAGTCATGAGAGAACCCGCAAGCAATTTAAGCCAAAAAGTGATCTACATCTACAAATTCTTATTTTTACATATATGTCTCGAAATGGTTTGTTTGGGTAAACCACTGCTTCTAATATGCTATTTACATTTGCACATCAAGATTTTTTTTTTTTTTTTATGGGAAAGTACATGTAAATTATATGAGAGCAGGGATATAAATGCAACGACTCTGAAAACGTTTTGCAAATACTGCGGTGGAATATTTTAAAGCATATACGTTTGCACTGAAATCCAGATTCCTAAACGTTAACCTCTTTCTGAGTGTTGGAAATTATTTCATCACTGGCAAGCACATAGCTTATTGACAGAGGCTTCCATTTTACTGACACTGGCTTAACAAGGAACTGGAGGCTTTAGTTTATGTTTCTCCCTAAAATGCTGTTAAAATTATGCAGATCTGTTCCTGATGCTGCCGTTGCTCTACCTAATTATTTTTTGCATATTCGAGTGTTTTGATTCATTTTCTTCCACATGTTCTCTGACTTCAAAGTGTTTTTGGTTCCCCTCACACATTTGTGATATTTCTCCCCCACTGGATTCTAAAATGTGGCAACTAGCTACCTTTTAGGAGATGGTCTAGCAGTTTAAAAAAAAAAGAGATTCTTTCCATTTTAATTCAGTGTCGTTAACATACAGTGTGATGTTAGTTTTCAAGCATGCGATATAGCGAGTCAACAATTCCACACATCACCCAGCGCTCATCAGGACAAGTGTGCTCCTTAATCCCATTCGGGGATTTTGATCCTGGGCATTTGTAGGCTGAATTGGTGGCATCTTCAGTATCTTCTCAACCGTTCTGCTGAGAAGAGAATGACGAAAATCTAGGCTACTTCTTCCTCCTCCAGCCCCTTTTCCTCTTCTCACTAATCCCTGCCAGCCTCTTTCCCATATACTTTTGAATACTGAAAAGAAGAATGATCCAGATTTTTCCTCCATTCCATTTCTACACACATTCTCTTATCTGTTCCCATTTCCACTGAAGGCTGTCTCATCAGAGAAGGAAGATATTTTAACCTATCACCGACAGTAAAAGAATGGCAACACACAAACTCATCCCTCTTCTAGGCAATGTCTTCAGAACAACATCTGAATACTAATATCATAATCATCAGAAGAAGAACAAAAGCAACAAGAGCTACCAGAGACCGAGCAGGCAATGTTATGACTTACATGCGACTCACATAAACTACCTCATTTAATTTTTGCAGGAATATTATGAAGCTGTCATTAACACTATCTCCAATTTACAGAGAAAAAAAACTATTTATTCAGAGTGAATATATTTCCCCAGATCAGATCACTAGTAAGTGAAAGAATCAGTATCCATCCCCAGTCTCTCTGACTTTTAAACCTGCTTTGTGAACCCCATTCTATGTCTGCTCTGCGATACACACCTTCAGACATTCAGTGCTTCGTCAGGAGGTAAAAACGAACAGCCTACCATCAGCAGACCCTGTGTTACAAACCACACAGGATACCAACAGGAGTCCAAACTGCATTCTGTTCTCAGGAATCACACATTTTTTAATACAGGTAAGTACAATACGAGATAGAAGAAGAAAACCCTGGAACAGCAACATGTGAAATATGTGTTGCTGAAGTTCCAAGGACGAGGCAATGTCCCAGCTGGATGACTAGGAAGGGCTCTTAGATGTGCAGCCTCATTAATATTCAGAAAAACACAAACTGAAATAACAATTAATTATCCTGGCAATCTTAGATCAGCAAAAATGTTAATGTCTGCACTAATGTGTCGAAGATGTAGAGCAAAGAGAGTGTTATAGAATCAATTGTTCATAATCTGGGAAAATGTAAGGCACACACACCCTAGAACGCAATGGTACCTCTCTCAGGGTATCACTAAGAAGTACTCTTGCAAAACTACACCAGGAAAGACATGCAAGTATGTTCACAGAATTGTTTGTCATAAACCAAAATTGGACAACCTAAGTGTCCATCATGACCTGATAAATACAAAACAAAACAAAAAAAGGGATGTATCCATGCTATAGGGTGCCATATAGTAATTAAAATGAATGCACTGTAACCATATGCTTTAACATCAGGTCATCTCACAAAAAAAAATGCAGAACCAAAGAAGCAGACACATAGAGAATGATTCCAGCTACATAAATTTTTAAAAGAGGCAAAATGAAGTTATTTTTCAGGATGTATGCATACACGGTAAAACTATAAATAACAGCAGGAGAATGTTTCCCGAGAAGGGGTCAGGCTGTTGATGGTCTCTATTCCAGAGGCAGGATGATGTGCAAAGAGAGTTTACATGTAGTGAATGATATCTTATCTCTTAACATAGGTGGTGGACAACATGAGTGGGCCCCAGTCAGTCTTCACACTTTACAATGACCTTTTAAACACTCTGCGTATTACAAGTATCATTTTATATGCAAAGGATTTTCAAAAACACACTATTTTCAAGACGGGACTATGAAAGGTTCTGATGGAAATGTTAGTTATGTGATCACAAGGAAGGAGGGCTTTGGAATTATGGAGAAGGGGAGGAAGGGTATCAGAGACAAAGGTGCAGCACGACCTACTACTGCCTACGTAGGGTGTGGTCGTGATGCAATATGGGATGAGTAATCATAATTGTTGTGAAAATGAAGCCCCTAAATAACTACATGTGTGTACTGGGGGGCTCAGTGGAGAGGAAGCACATGCATGAACATGAGCTGTTGTGAAGTACAGTTCCTGGAGATAACTGTGGGTCAGCTGAAGCCTAAGACTGAAATCAATAAAATCTGATGTTTTGGTAAAAATATCTGCCTGTTGTAGGAGTATATAAAAATTTGTCTGTGATGACATAATACCAACATAATAGAGACAGCAGTGTAAGATGTGATGGACATGAGCCCTTCTGAAGACCACCAGCCACAAAATGTATTGATGATATAAAAACATGTTATGCCGGTATTTATCACATAAAAGCAAAGGTGGGTAGGTAGCATCTAAACTAGAAAAGTATCAAGACACAGAGAGTATGGGCCTTCCTTGAGCAAAAATCCACAATAAGGGGGCACCTGGGTGGCTCAGTCATTAAGCATCTGCCTTTGGCTCAGGTCATGATCTCTGGGTCCTGGGATCGAGCCAGGCGTCAAGCTCCTGGCTCAGCGGGAAGCCTGCTTCTTCCTCTCCCACTCCCCATGCTTATGTTCCCTCTCTCACTGTCTCTGTCTCTGTCAAATAAATAAAATCTTTAAAAAAAATCCACAATAAAGCCAACAGAGGAAAACATAGAGGTCTCAGACCTTTAACGTTGAGACACAGAGATGGTGGGAAATGTGTGTTGCTCCAGCAGAAACTGAAATTCTTGCATTCCCATGGCTGCAAAAGACTCAGAGCCAGAGCTATCCAGAGCTCACAAATCTTAAATGCTTTCAAGGGTCAGAGAAAAAAAAAAAGCAGTGGTAGGAAATGTAATTAAGTGAAGAGAGTCCACATCACATGCAGGCACTCAGAATCAAATTTAGAAAGTGAGTAATGTGCATATGCCTCCCGAATTCAGCCTTCAGGCCACCAGGTGGGGACTCCTGAAGGCCAGTTGCCTTGGATAAGGCAAAGGGAACTACCTGCCATCATACAACCAAGCAATACCATAACACTATATATAGTACAGTTTCTGTCCTCATTATTCAGCACTCTTTCCATAACAGTAGTACCGTACCCTTTCTCAGGATTATGCTGTCAATGGAGAGTGGTGGGGTTTGCAGCAGATACAGTGACATGTATAGTCTGTCCTTGAGCTTGATAGAATTTAGACTTTCCATTTTAAAAGTAATATCAACTCATTTCAAAAGCATACATACCTAAATTAACATACAGGTGTGGATTTTTAAGTCTTATGAAATAAATGAGGTCATTGTATTCAGCACATTCTTGGCATCTTAATGAAGCATATTAACAAAAATTATGTTCCGAAGTCATTACACTAAGCTATTATTCTCTGTTACACTGGGCCATCACTGAATCTGAAGGAAAAACACCTAATAAAATTATGTTATGGTAATATTATCAATAATGACATAATTATAGTGACATTAATGACAATAGGAGGGACTTCATTCTAAAATATCACTACATGGTTGAACAAGTTGAGTGTAAATAAAAAGCCATCATTTGTAGCTCATGAGCAATTCTCTGCTTAATTTTTCATGCTGTAATTTGCAGTAAAAATGACAATACGGAGACCCATACTTTACTTTGAGAAGAGGAAAGCTGCACTTTCTTTATTATCCATCACTGAAAGTATCCATTCCAGGCAATTTGAATTTCCCGTTCTCCCAGCATTTTGATAATACAGTGAGAATATTAAAGTATTCTACACTTGGACATACTTTAAATAAATTAATGTTGTCTTTCAATATTGCCATCCCCAACTATTTTATTATCATCATCATTATCATTTTTACAATTAACTAGATCACTTGATGGCAACAGATGTAGTGATTCCAAAATTGAAGAGAATCTAAACTGTGAAGCCCCTGATTTTGTACTTTGCAGTCAAACAAGTCAAGTGACTAGTTTTATTTCTAAGGATATTCTCCACTAAAATCTAAGGTAGAAGCAGCATCCTTTGCTTCCCCACTTACCAGCTGAAGGGCTTTTGAAGTGACACTTAAGTTCTCTGAAGCTTCCTTGAATGATCTATAACATGGGAAGTTCCTAATGGAAAAAGAATAGCTGAGTTTAAAACCAAAAGAAATTAGTGAGGGAAGACTGACTGGCCACATGGACCAATGAGCTCATCTTTTCTAAGGTCATGTACTCAGCTGACCAGACTCAGACTCAATCTTGCTAAAGTCTCGGAGTTGATCAAGGATGATGATTTACATGGGCAAAACTTGCAAGAGCTGTAACATTAACACAGTTCCTGACAATTGTACATTGTGGAGGAAAAAATAGTTCCTTAAGTACCACATAACTCCCAGAGAGTCTCTGTCAACAGTGTGACTAGCACTATTCATGCTATTTAAAAGGAACCACACAATACAGGGAACAAAACTTGCCATGGAGTCAGTCATCTTATTGATGCCAAGTAGTATCCACAAGCCTAGGAGGGTATCATGCTCTCTAGTATATATGTTCCAGCAGAAATTCATCTCTCTTTTGATGGACATCTTCTGGTTACACAAAGACTGAGACACAGCTCTGTAATGGCTACTTTTCTATACCTGGTCAATCTCAGCTCTCAGAGTGTATATTCAGTACTATGCCTTGTAAAAAGAAGAAGATATCACCTCCTTTTTAATATATGAATGATTTCAAAAATATACAAAAGTAGAGAGAATAGTAATAATGAACCCTTATGTATCTATAACCCAGCATAAACAATAAACAGCATAGAGATGACTTTGTTTCTCTCTGACCCCCTCCACCCTGCTATCTCTTTTAATAGCCACATCAAACTCATGTGTTAGGGTTCATCATTATTTCACTTTCACAAAGCAATGGATGCCTCAAAAATAAATACGAGGGTGGAGGTCACACTTCATGATTGCCAGACCCACAGTTCAAAGACAGTTCTGTCTAATTCCAGAGTATTTTCTCTGGTCTGCTTTTGTGTGCACCATGAAAGTTAGTGGAGTCTAGAGCCATATAAATTGCCATATCAGTCACAGCACTGCCATAAAATAGATGGCATACTTTAATCGGTAATTTTAAAAAAGGTTAATAAAATGACTCTTTACAAAAAATTAATGAAGTTCCATGAGTTCGTAAAATCTAAAAGAAGTGTCACTAACCCTAAGCCCAAAGAGCAAAGGCAATGAGCAGTTATAGGAACCCAGATTCAAAATGCCTTAATAAGAGTCCCTGTATTTAAGGGGCTTGGGTAATGTAATTGAGTCCACAGAGAGTAGCTGGTGCTATCTCACATGCTATTCCTTTATTTCCTTGCTTCTCAACTGCTGAAATCCAATCAAATGCCAGAAGCTAAGGTCACCTATTGATAGAGTCCACAGAAGTCAGGCTCCCAGAGCTCAGAGCAGGGTAGAAATGCTGGATTTGGACAAGACAAAGATGATACATGATACAATTGTCTATCTATATGCAGGGAAGATAGGGTGTATTATTTTCACATAATGACCCTATTCTTATCAGAAATGTAGGAATCTGATGAAGAATAAAAAGTGGTATTTATCTTTCATTAGAAAAGATGGCATTATATCGGTAATGCAGATATAAAGTTTTAAAGAATTTCTTATAGCCATTAAATCAAAATCTGCTTCAGTTTAAGATCTTCTCAGTGGAGCCAAAATGGCAGAGGAGTAGTGGACTGAAATGACATCAGATCTGGGGAGTTCAGATAGATAGGTATCAAACCATTCTGAACACCTACAAACTCAACAGGAGATAGAAGAGAAGAAGAACAGCAATTCTAGGAACAGAAAATCGACCATTTTATGAAAGGTAGGTGTGGAGAAGTGAATCCAAAGTGACAGGAAGATAGACCATGGAGGGGAGGGGCTAGTGCCTGGCAAGTGGTGGAGCAGCAGAGCACAAAGTCAGAAATTAGAAGTCTGCTCCACTGAGGCACATCACTCCAGAGGCTAAGCAGGGATGGAGCCCTCGCAGGGACAGTGTCACATGGGGTAACAGAAAGATTGTGGGTGCCTGAGTATAGCAGAGCTCGCAGGTATCAGAGCGGGTAAGCCGACTACAGACATGGAGCAGAGAAGTGAGCTTTCAGATCTGGGTTAACTTAAACCATGATCCAAGGCACAGTTGGACCACTGCTCTCTGAGCAGGAACCCCACAAGTGGCAGATCCAGGGAGACCCACCTTCCGCCTCTGGGAGGAACAGTGTGGCAGGAATCTGCTGGGATTAGAGACTCCAAACAGGGCCATGCACCAGAGATAGATATGCTTGGTCACAGGTGGGGTGAGCACAGAGTACAGCTGGAGACCAGGGAGATGGGAGTGACTGACTGCTTTTCTCTAAGGCGCACTGAGGAGTGGGGCCCTGAGGTCTTGGCTCCTCTGGGGCAGAGATTGGGAAGCCAAAATTTTCATTCCAGTCCTCCAAAACAGTACAGAAAGGTTCAGGGAACAAAAGTTCCCAGAGCAAACACGAGCAGATTACTCAGCCCGGCCCCTGGCAAGGGTGGTGCAGTTCCCCCTCAGGCAAAGACATTTCAGAATCACAGCAACAGGCCCCTCCCACAGAAGATCAGCAAGAACATCCAGCCAATACCAAGCTGACTGATCAATGAGAACAGTGGAACTTCAGAGCTAGGGGAAAGCAACACATAGAATTCATGGCTTTTTCCCAATGATCCTTTCATCTTGCAAAGTTAATGTTTTGGGTGGTTTTTTTTTTTTTTCTTATTCTATCTTTTTAACTTTTCCTCTTTCCTCTTTTAACTTTTAAACTAGATTATCTAAGCAATACCATTCTAAAAAGAATCATTTTAAACCTTCATTCTTATAGTCATATGTCATCACTTCATTGTATTTAACCTTATTTATTGTTACATATAGGTGTTTTTTTTTTCCTAAAAAAATTTGGGATACAGTTTCTTCTAATAATGAAAATATAACCTAATCTAGCACATGGCTTTGTTCTAGTCTCCAGCCTGAGCATATTTCCTCCTCTTTTTCTTTCTTTTCTTTTCCCAACCAACTTACCTTCCCAATTTCTTTTAGAATTTTTAAAATTTTCATTGTTACACTCATATTCCATCCCTTCATCGTATTTACCTTTATTTTTGTATATATATAAGTTTTTCTTTCTTTAAAATTATGGGAGGTAGTTTCTTCTAAGAGACCAAAATACACCAAAATAAAGTGCGTGGCTCTGATCTATTCACCAGTCTACTATACAGGTTTTATTTTTCATTTTTATTTCTTTTTCTCCCCCCGGATTGGGATCACTTATGATTTGGTTAGCATACATTTTTCTGGGTTCTTTGCCACCCTTTTAGTATTTTTTACTCTTGTTCATATATTCTTATCTGGATAAAATGACAAGGGAAAAGAAGTCACCACAAAATAAATAGATAAATAAATAAATACAATAATAACAAGAGGCAGTACCAATGGCTAGGGACTTAATCAATACAAACATTGGTAATATGTCAGAACTTGGGTTCAAAACAATGATTCTCAAGCTGCTAGTTGGGCTCAAAAGAAGCATGGAAGATATTAGAAACACCTGTCTGGAGAAATAAGTCCTTTCTGGAGAAATAAAAGAACTAAAATCTAACCAAGTTGAATTCAAAAAAGCTATCAACGAGATGCAATAAAACATGGAGGCTCTTACTACTAGAATAAATGAGGCAGAAGAAAGAATTCTTGATATAGAAGACCAAATGATGCAGAATAAGGAAGCTGAGCAAAAGAGAGACAAAGAACTACTGGATCATGAGGGGAGAATTTGAGAGATAAGTGATACTATAAGATGAAACAATATTAGAATAATTGGGATTACAGAAGAAGAAGAAAGAGAGAGAGGGGCAGAAGGTATATTAGAGCAAATTATAGTAGAGAATTTCCCTAATATGGCAAAAGGAAGACCATCAAAATCTGTGAGGCATAGATAACCCCCATCAAAATCAATAAAAAATAGGTCCATAGCCCATCATCTAATAGTAAAACATAAAAATCTTAGTGACAAAGAGAAAATCCAGAGAGTAGTTTGGGACAAGAAGTCTGTAACATACAATGGTAGAAATATTAGATTGGAAGCAGACATATCAACAGAGACCTGGCAAGCCAGAAAGAACTGGCATGATATATTCAGAACAATAAATGAGAAAAACATGCAGACAAGAATACTATATCCAGCTAGGCTGTCACTGAAAATAGGAGAGATAAAAAGCTTCCAGGACAAACAAAAACGATAAGAATTTGCAAACACCAAACCAGCCCTACAAGAAATATTGGAAGGGGTCCTCTAAGCAAAGGGAGATCCTAAAAGTCATAGACCATAAAGGAACAGAGACAACATACAGTAACAGTCACCTTACGGGCAATACAGTGGCACTAAACTCATATCTTTCAATAGTGACCCTGAATGTAAATGCACTAAATGCCCCAAACAAAGGACACAGAGTATCAGAATGGATAAACAAATAAAACCCATCAATATGCTGTCTACAAGAAACCCATATTAGACCCAAAGAAACCTCCAGATTCAAAGTGAGGGGGTTGAGAACAATTTACTATGCTAATGACATCAAAAGAAAGCTGGGGTGGCAATCCTTATATCAGATCAATTAGATTTTAAACCAAAGACTATAATAAGAGATGAAAAAGGACACTATATCATACTTAAAGGGTCTTTCCAACAAGAAAATCTAACAATTTTAAATATCTATGTTCCTAACATGGGAGCAGCCAACTATATAAACCAATTAATCACAAAAACAAAGAAACACATCGACAGTGATACAATAATAGTAGGGGACTTTAACAGCCCCCTCACATAAACGGACAGATCATCCAAGCAAAATATCAACAAGGAAATAAAGGCCTTAAATGACATACTGGTTCAGATGGACAGCACAGATCTATTCAGAACATTCTATCCCAAAGAAACAGAATACACATTCTTCTATACTGCACATGGAACATTCTTCAGAATACATCACATTCTGGGTCAAAAATCAGTTCTCAAAATGGTACCAAAAGATTGGGATCATTTCCTGCATATTTCCAGACCACAATGCTCTGAAGCTAGAACTCAATCACAAGAGGAAAGTTGGAATGAACTCAAATACATGGAGGCTAAAGAGCATCCCACTAAAGAATGAATGGGCCAACCAGGAAAGTAAAAAAGAATTGAAAAAATTCATGGAAACAAATGAAAATGAAAACACAACTACTCAAAATCTGTGGGACACAACAAAGGTAGTCCTGAGAGGAAATTATATGTGATCCAGGCCTTTCTCAAGAAACAAGAAAGGTCTCAAGTACACAATCTAACCCTATACCTAAAGGAGCTGGAGAAAGAACAGCAAAGAAAGCCAAAACCCAGCAGGAGAAGAGAAATTATAAAGTTCAGAGCATAAACCATTGAAATAGAAACCAAAGCAACATTAGAACAAATCAATGACACTAGAAGCTGGTTCGCTGAAAGAATTAGTAAGATTGATAACCCCCTGGCCATACTTAACAAAAATAAAAGAAAAAGGACCCAAATAAATAAAATCATGAATGAAAGAGGAGAGATCACAACCAACACCAAATAAATACAAACAATTATAAGAACATATTATGAACAACTATACGCCAGCAAACTGGACAATCTGGAAGAAACGGATGCATTCCTAGCGACATATAAACTACCACAACTGAACCAGGAAGAAATAGAAAAGCTGAACAGACCCATAACCAGTAAGGAGATTGAAGTAGTCATCAAAAATCTCCCAACAAACAAGAGCCCTGGGCCAAACAGCTTCCCAGGGGAATTCTACCAAACATTTAAAGAAGAATTAATAACTAGGGGTGCCTGGCTGGCTCAGTGGGTTAAGCCTCTGCCTTCGGCTCAGGTCATGATCTCAGGGTCCTGGGATCGAGCCCCACATCCAGCTCTCTGCTCAATGGGGAGCCTCCTTCCCCCCCTCTCTCTACCTGCCTCTCTGCCTACTGGTGATCTCTGTCTGCCAAATAAATAAGTAAAAATCTTTAAAAAAAAAAGAATTAATAACTATTCTTCTGAAACTCTTCTAAAAAATAGAAATGGAAGGAAAAGTTCCAAACTCATTTCATGAGGCCAGCATTACCTTGATCCCAAAATTAAAGACCCCAGCAAAAAGGAGAATTAGAGACTAATATCCTTGATGAACACAGATGCAAAAATTCTCACCAAAATCTAGCCAGTACGATCCAACAGTACATTAAAAGGATTATCCACCCTGACCAAGTGGAATTTATTCCTGGGCTGCAAGGTTGGTTCAACATCCACAAATCAATCAATGTGATACAATACATTAATAAAAGAAAGAACAAGAACCAAATGATTCTCTCAATAGATGCTGAAAAAGCATTTGACAAAGTACAGCATTCTTTCTTGATCAAAACTATTCAAAGTGTAAGGATAGAGGGTACAGACCTCAATATCATCAAAGCCATCTATGAAAAACCCACAGCAAATATTATTCTCGATGGGGAAAAGCTGAGAGCTTTTCCCCTAAGGTCAGGAACACAGCAGGGATGTCCACTATCACCGCTGCTATTCAACAGAGTACTAGAAGTCCTAGCTTCAGCAATCAGACAACAAAAAGAAATAAAGGGCATCAGAATCAGCAAAGAAGAAGTCAACCTACCACTCTTTGCAGATGATATGATACTTTATGTGGAAAACCCAAAGACTCCATTCCAAGTCTGCTAGAACTTATACAGGAAATCAGTAAAGTGTCAGTATGTAAAATCAATGCACAGAAATCAATTGCATTTCTATAAACCAACAACAATGCAGAAGAAAAAGAAATTAAGGAGTCGATCCCATTTACAATTGCACCCAAAACCATAAGATACCTAGGAATAAACCTACCCAAAGAGGCAAAGAATCTATACTCAGAAAACTATGAAGTACTCATGAAAGAAACTGAGGAAGACACAAAGAAATGGAAAAACGTTTCAATGCTCATGGATTAGAAGAACAAGTATTATGAAAATGTCTATGCTACCTAAGGCAATCTACATAGTTAATGCAATCCCTATCAAAATACCATCAATTTTTTTCAATGAAATTGAACAAATGTTTTATATTGAACCAGAACAGACCTGGAATAGCCAGAGGAATGTTGAAAAAGAAAGCCAAAGTTGGTGGCATCCCAATTCCAGACTTCAAGCTCTATCTTGAAGATAGCTGTCATCATCAAGCTGTCATCATCAAAGCTGTCATCATCAAGACAGTATGGTCCTGGAACAAAAACAGACACATAGGTCAGTGGAACAGAATAGAGAGCCCAGAAATGGACACTCAACTCTATGGTCAACTAATCTTTGACAAAGCAGGAAAGAATGTCCAGTGGAAAAAAAGACAGTCTCTTCAACAAATGCTGTTGGGAAAATGGGACAGCCACATGCAGAATAATAAAATTGGACCTTTTCCTTACACCACACACAAATATAGACTCCAAATGGATGAAAGACCTCAGTGTGAGAAAGGAATTCATCACAATCCTGGAGGAGAACATAGGCAGCAACGTCTTTGACCTCAGCCACAGAAACTTCTTCCTAGAAGCATCACCAAAGGCAAGGGAAGCAAGGGCAAAAATGAACTACTGGGACTTCATCAAGATCAAAAGTTTTTGCACAGCAAAGGAAACAGTTAACAAAATCAAAAGACAACTGACAAAATGGGAGAAGATATTTGTAAATGACATATCAGATGAAGGGCTATTATACAAAATCTATAAAGAACTTATCAAACTCAATACCCAAAGAACAAATAATCCAATCAAGAAATGGGCAGAGAACATGAACAGAAATTTCTGCAAAGAAGACATCCAGATGGCCAACAGACACATGAAAAAGTGCTCCACATTACTGGGCATCAGGGAAATACAAATCAAAACCACAATGAGATACCACCTCACACTGGTCAGAATGGCTAAAACTAACAGGTCAGGAAACAACAGATGCTGGTGAGGATGTGGAGAAAGGGGAACCCTCCTACACTGTTGGTGGGAATGAAAGCTGGTGCAGCCACTCTGGAAAACAGCATGGAGGTTCTTCAAAAAGTTGAAAATAGGGGTGCCTGGGTGGCCCAGTGGGTTAATCCTCTGCCTTCAGCTCAGGTCATGATCTCAGGGTCCTGGGATCGAGCCCCACATCAGGCTCTCTGCTTGGCAGGGAGTCTGCTTCCTCCTCTCTCTCTGCCTGCCTACTTGTGATCTCTGTCTGTCAAATGAATATATAAAATATTTTTTTAAAAGTTGAAAATAGAGCTACTCTTCAACCCAATAATCGCACTACTGGGTATTTACCCTAAAGATACAAATGTAGTGATCCGAAGGGGCACGTGCACCCGAATATTTATAGCAGCAATGTCCACAATAGCCAAAATATGGACAGAACCTTGATTTCCATCAACAGATGAATGGATAGAGAAGATGTGATACACACACACACAACCACACACACACACTGGAATACTAGTGCAGGCATTAAAAGAAATGAAATTTTGGCATTTGCAATGATGTGGATAGAACTAGAGGGTATTATGCTTAGTGAAAAAGTCAATCAGAAAAAGGCAATTATGCCAGATGGCTTCCCAGGGGAATTCTACCAAACATTTAAAGAAGAATTAATTCCTATTCTCCTGAAACTGTTCCAAAAAATAGAAATGGAAGGAAAACTTCCAAACTCATTTTAGGAGGCCAGCATCACCTTGATCCCCAAACCAGACAAGGATCCCATCACAAAAGAGAATTACAGACCAATATCCTTGATGAACACAGATGCGAAAATTCTCACCAAAATACTAGCCAATAGGATCCAACAGTACATTAAAAGGATTATTCACCACGACCAAGTGGGATTTATTCCAGGGCAGCAGGGTTGGTTCAACATCCACAAATCATTCAATGTGATACAATACATTAACAAAAGAAAGAACAAGAACCATATGATACTCTCAGTAGATGCTGAAAAAGCATTTGACAAAGTGCAACATCCCTTCCTAATCAAAACTCTTCAAAGTGTAGGGATAGAAGGCACATACCTCAATATTATCAAAGCCACCTATGAAAAACCAACTGCAAGTATCATTCTCAATGGAGAAAAACTGAGAGCTTTTCCGTTAAGGTCAGCAACACGGCAGGGATGTCCGCGATCATCACTACTATTCAACATAGTACTAGAAGTCCTAGCCTCAGCAATCAGACAACAAAAAGAAATTAAAGGCATCCAAATCAGCAAAGAAGAAGTCAAACTATCACTCTTTGCAGATGATATGATACTATATGTGGAAAACCCAAAAGGCTCCACTCCAAAACTGCTAGAGCTTGTACAGGAATTCAGTAAAGTGTCAGGATATAAAATCAATGCACAGAAATCAGTTGCATTTCTTTACACCAACAACAAGACAGAAGAAAGAGAAATTAAGGAGTCAATCCCATTTACAATTACACCCAAAACCATAAGATACCTAGGAATAAACCTCACCAAAGAGGCAAAGAATCTATACTCAGAAAACTATAAAGTACTCATGAAAGAAATTGAGGAAGACACAAAGAAATGGAAAAATGTTCCATGCTCATGGATTGGAAGAATAAATATTGTGAAAATGTCTATGCTACCTAAAGCTATCTACACATTTAATGCAATGCCTATCAAAATCCCATCCAATTTTTTCAAAGAAATGGAACAAATAATCCTAAAATTTATATGGAACCAGAAAAGACCTCGAATAGCCAAAGGAATATTGAAAAAGAAAGCCAAAGTTGGTGGCATCACAATTCCAGACTTCAAGCTCTACTACAAAGCTGTCATCATTAAGACAGTATGGTACTGGCACAAAAACAGACACATAGATCAATGGAACAGAATAGAGAGCCCAGAAATAGACCCTCAACTCTATGGTCAACTAATCTTCGACAAAGCAGGAAAGAATATCCAATGGAAAAAAGACAGCCTCTTCAACAAATGGTGTTGGGAAAATTGGACAGCCACATGCAGAAAAATGAAATTGGACCATTTCCTTACACCTCACATGAAAATAGACTCAAAATGGATGAAGGACCTCAATGTGAGAAAGGAATCCATCAAAATCCTTGAGGAGAACACAGGCAGCAACCTCTTCGACCTCAGCCGCAGCAAATTTTTCCTAGGAACAACGCCAAAGGCAAGGGAAGCAAGGGAGAAAATGAACTATTGGGACTTCATCAAGATCAAAAACTTTTGCACAGCAAAGGAAACAGTCAACAAAACCAAAAGACAACTGACAGAATGGGAGAAGATATTTGCAAACGACATATCAGATAAAGGGCTAGTATCCAAAATCTATAAAGAGCTTAGCAAACTCAACACCCAAAGAACAAATAATCCAATCAAGAAATGGGCAGAGGACATGAACAGACATTTCTGCAAAGAAGACATCCAGATAGCCAACAGACACATGAAAAAGTGCTCCACATCAGGGCATCAGGGAAATACAAATCAAAACCACAATGAGATACCACCTCACACCAGTCAGAATGGCTAAAATGAACAAGTCAGGAAATGACAGATGCTGGCGAGGATGTGGAGAAAGGGGAACCCTCCTACACTGTTGGTGGGAATGCAAGCTGGTGCAACTACTCTGGAAAACAGCATGGAGGTTCCTCAAAAAATTGAAAATAGAGCTACCTTATGACCCAGCAATTGCACTACTGGGTATTTACCCTAAGGATACAAACATAGTGATCCAAAGGGGCACGTGTACCCGAATGTTTATAGCAGCAATGTCCACAATAGCCAAGTTATGGAAAGAACCTAGATGTCCATCAACAGATGAATGGATAAAGAAGAAGTGGTAAATATATGCAATGGAATACTATGCAGCCATCAAAAGAAATGAAATCTTACCATTTGCAATGACATGGATGGAACTAGAGCGTATTATGCTTAGCGAAATAAGTCAACTGGAGAAAGACAACTATCACATGATCTCCCTGATATGAGGAAGTGGAGATGCAACAGGGGTGGGGGTTAAGGGGGTAGGAAAAGAAAAAAATGAAACAAGATGGGATCGGGAGGGAGACAAACCAAAAGAGACTCTTAATGTCATAAAACAAACTGAGGGGGGTGGAGGGGGAGAGGGTGGTGGGGTTACATTGTATGTTTAAATAAAAAAAGCTTAAAAAAAGACAATTATCATATGATCTCCCTGATATGAGGAATTTGAGAGGCAGGGTGGGGGGTTTGAGTGGTAGGGAAGGAAAATATGAAACAAGGTGGGATTGGGAGGGAGACAAACCATAAGAGACTCTTAATCTCACAAAACAAACTGCGGGTTGCTGGGGGGATAGGTAGGTGGGGGGATAGGGGAGAGGATGGTTGGATTATGGACACTGGGGAGGGAATGTGCTATGGTGAGTGCTGTGAAGTATATAAGCCTGACGATTCACAGACCTGTACCCCTGGGGCAAATAATTCAATATATGTTAATAAAAATACTTAATAAGAAAAAGTGGGAAAAAATCCAACATATTCTCACCCAATACTTAAAGCAGCATGTAATCACCAACAGAGTATGTAACACATTGTATGTACTTAATCAACTTTCGTTTTTACATGGGGACACAGAAGAGCTCAGCTGGGCTTGAAAGACCATGTCCATGATATTGAGGAAGAACAGAACCAGAGTATAATAGCCTTGTTCCTTTCTGATTTAATTGGTGAGTCATGGGTAAATATTTATTACAGTGATCGCACTACTAGGGAATTCCTGAAAGAACTTTAAAAACATAAAGATGTTTAAATCCACCTATGCTATACCTACTCAGTCAGAATTACCAGAGAGCACCTGGCATGTGCATGTATTTAAGCCTCAGAGATGATTATCAAGCATAACCAGGGTGAAGACGCCTTGATTTTTCTTAAACCGCTTGATAATGTTTACACGATGTATGTAAAAGTTTGTTGAATGAGGAAAGAGGAAACCCAGGATGACTTTCCTGGAATGTAATCTCCTTGAAGGTGGAGATCTGTGTCTCTTTTATTCACAGATATATTACAAGAGTGCCTGCCATTGTGTCATAGGTATTTGGTAATAATTTGTTGAGTAAATTAATTCCAAAATGAGATCATGTGCACAGAGAACTTAGCCCAGTGACCAAATTATGTCACAATCACAATTAATCTTTTATTCTTCTAATTGATTGATTATACATCTATCTTTATTAGCAAATTATCCAGTCTCTCCCTTTTGCATTCTCAGTCTAGTGATGTATCCAAACATCACGGAAGCAGAGGCAAATAAAGGATCATACAAACTGCCCTTAATTCTTACAGTGGTGCTGTCACTTGGGAAGACAGCTCTAAACAGTCAATAGAATGAATGTATACTGTTTGTCCATTTCTGGGTAATGGGCTTGCTAGTCCAAATTTGTGCACTATACATAAAGATTTATCTATTCCTATTTTGTACATCCCTGTGCCTATCCAAACTTTAAATATGCCAGCATGGCCAAGTAATAAGGGACATTAATGCTTCTCTTTTGAAAGAGAAGAAAGAGTCCTTCCAGGGCAGCTGGGTGGCTCAGTTGGCTAAGTGTCTGCCTTCAGCTCAGGTCATGATCCCAGGGTCCTGGGATCGAGTCCCACATCAGTCTCCCTGCTCATCAGCAAGCAGCCTGCTTCTCCCTCTCCCTCTGCTCCTCCTACCCTCTCATGCTCTCTCTTGCTCTATCTCAAATAAGTAAAATCTTAAAAAGTGGCATCTAAGCTACTAGTACTGAGCGTCTATCTCTATCTTCCTGCTGTGTGCTTGGTAAGTTCTTAACAAAGGTTAATTTGGATCCCTCCTTCCTCCCACTTCTCCCCATCAACAAATACCCCTCATTTTATATTTTGGAGAGGCAGAAATAATTTGGAATCTCCACCTGGCCATTACCTAACAATCTGAGCCTCTAGCATGTGCTGGAATATTTATTGAATGTTGATGATATCAAAGTTATTAAGTATCCTATGTCAGTGTTTGTGTTCTATCCATCACTATTTTGATAGTCTTCAACTTGTGCTCAGTGTCCAAAAGATGCCATGGTCCACATATTGTATAGTTCTATTTATAAGAGATGTCCAGAAGAAGCAAATTGATTGAGACAGAAAGTAAATGAGTGACTCCCAGGTGAGATCAGAACACTGGGGAGGGGGTGATGGCTGAGAGGTGTAAGGTTTCTTTTCAGGATGATAAAAATGTTCCAGTATCAATTGTGGTATGGCTGCATATTGATGAATATACTAAAAGCCAGTGAATTTAAATTGATTAACGGTGTGTGTTTGAAAGAAAAAAAAATACTTTTCTGGTAAGTAAGCTTGGGAGCACTCATTACTAAAATACATTGGCATAGCAAATGTTCTGATCAATCCCAAAGTGAAATATAGGCAATTACAGTTACACTTATTTACACATAGACAGACTTCTGTGTTTATTTCACCTTATTAAATGCACCAATACTTACTATATCCTGAACAGTTTCCACTACCGTTTTCCCAAAACACCAGTTTGGGAACTACACATATTTGACAAGAACTTGTTTAATTTTCACAGTGGTTCTTCATTAAAAAAAAGTTATCCTTATTTTAGCAGATGAAGTAACTGAAAGTCAGAAGGGTTAATATATTTGTCCAAGATACCACAAATGGCAACAAATGAAGATTGGTTGTGAATTAGGTCCCCACACACATCTGTGTGATTGAATGCTACACATATATTAAAAATATGATGCAATTCTGGGCACCTGGGTGGCTCAGTGGGTTAAAGCCTCTGCCTTCAGCTCGGGTCATGATCTCAGGGTCCTGGGATGGAGCCCCACATTGGGCTCTCTGCTCAGTGGGCAGCCTGCTTCCTCCTCTCTCTGCCTGCCTCTCTGCCTACTAGTGATCTCTGTCTCTGTCAAATAAATAAATAAATAAATAGATAGATAGATAGATAGATAGATAGAATATGATGCAATTCTATATTACTGATGTGGAGAGAGAGCACCATAATAAATTTTGGAGGAAAACCAGGCAATAATATTCTCTTTCATAGCATATATTTATTTTAAAAAGTTACATATGTAAATATCTCTGTGTGTGTATTTGTGTGTGTGTTTATGTGTAAGAATATAAACAGGTGGTAGTGCTACAGACAGATAAAAATGTATTTTTAATTTATGAGTATATTCTACTTTTTCAGCAAAACACACACATTAGTTGTAATAAAAAAAAAAAAAGGATAAACAATCTTTTGCTTCCTACCCCATTTTCTTCCTTCTCTTTCCTATAAGGACAAAAAGCATCTTGAAAATATTTTATGAGCAAAAAAAAAAAAAAAAGAAAATATTTTATGAGCTAGAGATGTGCCTAGAAATCTCAAATGGATTTTGTTTGTGTGTGTGTGTGTGTGTGTGTGTGTGTGTGTGTGTGTGTGTGTGTTTTAGGAATATGGGAATTTTTGAGTTTCCAACCAAATAACTCATTTGGACCTTGATTTTGATGTTTTTGTTTTTAACCTTAAAATTCTGCCTCTACCTCGACAGATACAATGAAATCTACCTACACAGTTATTTACTTTCTTTTTATAGTTGGTAAGTTGCTGCGATATAAAAAGCACAAAGAAAATTAGAGTCAGAAAGGCCAAGAGAGATAAATAAGTCAAGGCTCTTCATTTTGGAGATGAGGAAAATAAGAGTGCAGAGAGGTTAAATAATTTGTCCAGGCTCACAGAGTTTGCTGGAGAGAGTAAAGGCTAATCTGTACCTCTCTAAATTCCCTTCCCAGCTCACTTTCTGCTAAATGACTTTATGTCCCCAAGAAAACTTGATTTTTCTTCATAGTACTACACTAATTAAAAACATCCACATTTGCTCTGCATAGGCAAAACCTTTCAGATGGTACCCAGCAGGTATCTCAAGACCAAAGCTTTCAGAGCAGCAAGAATGATTGCTTCCAGTTGTCCCTATACCCCAATAAATAACAGAACAAATGTTTTCAATATTTGCTCTGTGGCACAACATACCATGTTAATGCATTGTCGCACTTTGCTTGCCAAGGAGAGATTTCTGGGTCCCCTTTCCAGCCCTGGCCACTGGCTGATACACTTTGGAACTCGGTTGCATGAAACTCCCTGTTGTAAGTTGTTGCCCCCTTGAGATTCTCCTCCTTGGAATTCTGTGATTGGTTTTGCCCTTCATCAGGAAGCACAAGGAGGTCAGCAAAGCTGAAGAGGATAGTGCCTGGAGGTTCAGGGAATTTACTTTTCATATTCTATCAGTCAAGAGTCAATTAAAGAAGCAGAACTATTGGAATACAGGTAGATAGGTAGATAGCAGTTTTGTGGGTTGTTTTGTTTTGATTTGTTTTGTTTTCTAGCAACTGGCTATCTTGGAACTGATCTGACTTTCCTAACTAAGCCTCAGTATTCTTAATGTTCTTACAAACTGATATGAGGCAAACTGATACAATTAAATCATATTGTTCTTTTGTTGGACATGAACAAGCTCACAGAACATCTACCTCAAAAAAGGACATTGCGCAACACAAAATATCAAACATCCCCCTCTCACTAAATGAGTGACTGCTACTTCCTTACTAGGGACAGCTTTATCCCTGCTGTTGTGTGCCCTCCCTATGGATAAGATTTGAAATATCCAATCACAGAATTGTTTCTGCTTTCCAGTAGCTCCCAATTTAGATCAAACCTTTGCTTCCTTATCCCCTACCCTAAATTATTCAATTGAAGTCCAAATTCATTAATAGATCTTTCTAACACCCTTTTACTGAGATACCCCACATTTCTCCATGATGTATATTCTTGCTCACTACAATGAATAAAAGTAAAGCTTCTTCTAATGCAGATATACCCATGGTCTTTGCTCGAAGAGCACAGACCCCATTTATTTGTGTGTGTATATATATACAGGAGGTATCTCAAGACCAAGGCTTTCAGACCTGCAGGAATGAATGAGTGAATGAATGAATGAATAAACAAATATGTGTGTGTGTGTGTGTGTGTATAGATATATATGGAGTTATATATGTATAGATATATATGGAGTTATGACACTGTCTCTCTCTCTCTCTATATATATATGTATGGAATTGTTTTTGCTATAGGGATTTGACCTTGCACAATTGTGAAAGCCAGTTTAACCATCTCTGTGATGCTGCTATCTGCTCATCTGATGCTGGATCTTGAAATGCACAGGGCAGGCAGTTGGGAAAGAAAGATGAATATAAAGTGAGGGAGAGCTGATATAAAGTGAGAACAAGTTGGATCACTGGAGACAGCACTGTAAACTCATGTTTAGCTTAATATAAATACAGATGGCTACATACAGCAATATTTGGAGATATGTCTATATACATTGGTCAGTATGCACACAAATATCTTCTGGCCCAATCAGCTGCAACAGCCGAAAACCAAAAACACCCCACTAGCAATGAGGACACCTAGTATCTAGATCTTGATTTCTACTCTCATTCTCCAATAAAAGGATCCAGAACTCCTTGGAGAAATGGCTGGTTCTAGGACTGGAGCAGAAAATACACAATGTGAGTCTGAAGCATCCTATGGTGCCAGAAAAAAGAAAGTGCTAAAAAAAAAAAAAATCCCTATGATGGGGATAAGTCAGAGAAATATTGGGACCACCTGGAAGAGCTCCTAATAGCCAACACTGGAACAAACTGAGCAATAAAATAAAATGGGATTTGATTATAATCCAAAGAATAAAATAAATATTTATCAGTTCATATTGATGCAAGCATATGACTGGACAAAAAAAAAGTAAATAAATGGGGAGAATAGACAATTTCTCATGCAAAATATCCCAATAATAGCTATAGATACTTTGCTTTTAAGGAGGTTGAACATAATGGCCAATTCCTAAGCATGAGCTGAGCATAGAGGCTTTCTTCCAAAGAATATGGTATAGAAAGGAAAAGAAAAAAGAGCAACTTTACAGTGAAGAGAGGTAACAAATACTACCTCAATCCAGGTAATCAAAGCTCTCAGATTATCTGAGACTGGTCCCTCAATTGGACTGTACAGTTTTTTTAGTTTAGACCTCACCCATCCCTTGATTTAATCCTCTATCCTCAGCAACTTGCAGAGTATCCAACACAAAGCAGGGTGACTAAATATTTGTTGGATGAATTACTGAATAGTGTAGGTATATTTACAAAGAAAAAAATTAATATTACTGCAGCAGCATTGTTAAATGGAAAGATCACAGCTTCGGAGTCAGAGAAATCTACCATTTGGGCCTCAGAGAAGATATTTAACATCTAAATTGAAAATTCTTATAATCTACAGGCTGATGACTCACACTTTTATACTTTTAGCCCAAAGTACTTCTCTCAACTAGAATTCTCATGTCCAACGGCCTGCCTGACATCTCCATTTGGACATCTAGTAGACTGGGCAGACTCAACATGTCTAAAACTAAGCTCTAGATGAGTTCTATCCCACAACTTAAGAAAGTCTTTTATGGGAATGCCTGGGAAGCTCAGTCAGTTAAACATGACTCTTGGTTTTGACTCAGGTTGTGATCTCATGGGTTGCAGGATCAAGACTAGCATCTGGCTCTGGGCTCAGCGAGGAGTCTACTGGAGATTCTTTCCCTGTGCCCCTACCCCCCCACTCTCTCTCTTTTTCTATCAAATAAGTAAGTAAGTAAATAAATAAATGTTTTTCAAAAGCTTTTATGGACTGTTCCTCACTCATTCATTAATGCCAACTCCATTCTTCCAACTGCTTATGCCAAATGTATGATGTTCCCTTTAATTCTTCATTTTATCCCAGACTTTAAAACTGGCTCATCAGCAAATTTTGTCATCTCTACTTTCAAAATATTTATAATCTGACCACTTTCATCTTCCCTATTGGCTGTGCTCTAAGCCACTATCATCTGTGACTGTGGTTATTGCAATAGGGTCTTACTGATTTCCCTGTTTCTGTCATTGCTGTCCTTGAAGACAATTCTCAAAACAGGAGGCAAGTTTGTCTCCTTAAAAAGCATAGTGTTTCTACTCATAGCTGTGTTTCTAGTCAGAGGAAAAGACCAACACCCAAAGTTCTTACTATGAGCTCTGATGCCTTATAAAATCTGCATTCTTTTACTCCTTCAGTTATCTTTATGCATTTGTCTTCCACTAGTTTGTTGCTTATTCACTCACTCCAGCCACACTGTCCTCCTAGGGAGGATAACAGTATCTAACCTAGGTTTTATCACAAGTATTAAATGAGATAAAACATATAGAATGTAGCCCAGAGCCTGCTTCAGGGAAGCACTTAACAGAAGTGAAGAGCAGTTGCTAAGATTGCTGTCATCATTTTACCATTATTATGCTTCCCAAGGAAGCAACATTCAAAGATGGTGTATTTGTCTTCATCATTAACCATATGACTCAAAATCATTTTCAACTGCTTCTCAAAGTCAAGTTTACCCTCCAAGGTTTAAAAAAATTGCCATGAATTTATTTCTCAAAAGATTTATTTCAGACCCTGGAGGGACTTCCAAAATGCAATTTTGAAATTACCCTATGTTTCGCAAACACTTGCTAAACATTCTTTGGTTGGGAAAACACTCAGTAGATCACGTAAGTGTGTATGTATATATATATATTTAATATCAGCTCCATTCCTTCACTCATGCATTATAGAACATAAGGCATCAGACATTTTAAATTACATCCAAATAATACCATGAACAGCTAGTAATAAATAAGACTTAAATTTAGATAATGCTTTTGTTTCCTTTCTGATAAGTTTTTGAAAGGTGGGAGGGAGTGGAAGCTTTTGTTGCTACTATTGATTTTTCTATTTGCTTGCTTTTAAATTTCCCGTTGTGTCCAGGGTTCAGAACTTGCAAAGAAATCCAACACCAGTTTCTCTTGCTATATAAAGGTAAGCTTGGGAAATGAAATATTTTTATACTTTTACCATTGACTTACTTAAATTCAGGGCAAGAATTTATGTCTTTATGCTTTATAGTACTATTGCAAACATTGAGACAGGTTGGAAAATTTCAGTTAATATGATTTGAAGAGAGCTCCTTCTATCTTTGGCCCATTGGTGATGGATCACCAACATGTCTCTCACCCAGTCACAGTCCTTCACATAGGGGATTCCCTTTCTTGGCCTGGTGACTTCCTGAGCAGACCAGTGTTCCTTTATTTTATTTTTTTTAAGATTTTATTTATTTATTTGATAGACAGAGATCACACAAGCAGGCAGAGAGGCAGGCAGAGAGGGGAGGGGAGAAGCAGGCTCCCTGACGAGCAGAGAGCCGGATGTGGGACTCAATCCCAGGACGCTGGGATCATGACCCGAGCTGAAGGCAGCGGCTTAACTCACTGAGCCACCCAGGCGTCCCCCAGTGTTCCTTTATATGGAGCTATACAAACTCCTTAGGTTCTTTTTGATGGCCTAAAGACCTAGTAACCTGGAGTTAGAGGAGATGTCGCCCACCACCTCTACCATTCTTTTGTGTTAGTTCAAGCTTCCCTCATTTTGAAACTCCAGTCAAAACCAGACATGAGAGAGGAGGAAGCAAGATGGTGGAGGAGCAGCAGAATGAAATGACATCAGGTCACAGGAGTTCAGCTATAAAGTTATCAAACCATTCCAAACACCTACAAACTCAACAGGAGATAGAAGAGAAGAACAGCAATTCTAGGAACAGAAAATTGACCACTTTCTTCAAGGTAGGAGGTATGGAGAAGTGAATCTGAAGTGACAGAAAGATCATGGGGGGGG
>RCUC01068357.1:0-10434 GCA_003697995.1 Taxidea taxus jeffersonii
TATAACAATATTAGTTAGAATTGACAAGTTATGCATGACATGACTGCCTTACTGGCCCAATATGGCAAATTCCAAATGAAGTTTAGTATCAGAGACCTTAATTTCTATATTTGAGCCCTTTGTAGTTCTTTTTTTTTTTATTTAAGCTTTTTTATTTAAACATATAATGTAACCCCACCACCCACCACCCTCTCCCAACCCCTCTCCCCCCCACCCCCCTCAGTTTGTTTTATGACCTTAAGAGTCTCTTTTGGTTTGTCTCCCTCCCGATCCCATCTTGTTTCATTTTTTCTTTTCCTACCACCTTTGTAGCTCTTTACATCAATATACTGGAAAGAGAAAGCCTATTTTGTTAAAAAAAAAAAAAAAAGAAAAGAAAGGAAGGAAGAAAAAGGAAATAAAAGACAAAGTAGTGATTCACTCAAGGGAATACCTTGAGACGGGTATAATTTATAAAACAAAATACCCTTAATATGACAGCAGTCAATTTAGCCTGATATAAAAGAGGGTCTGTGTTTTCTTTCATTTATATTTTTATGATATGTAATGTCTTTATAATTTCACCACTCCACATCAAAGCCGCCAACTGCTGAGCGCCTAAATAAGTAGCATGTGAAGGAAATGAATGAATTGCTAAATGTCCCATTACGTCCACAGAGAATATCCTTCTATTTGGAGTCAGGAATCTTAAATTGAGACGACAAATGAATGGTTTTCACTCCAATGGAGGGAGAGTTTTGGCAACTTTATTACGTTCAGCATTTGAATGGACTAAGGGGGAAATATAGAAAGAAATGAAGTTTTAAAAAATAATGTGTTTTTGGTATCTGAGCTCTGGCTCTAAATGTCAGTTCCTCTGTGAGACAGAGTGATGGGGACAGTAGGGGGCATAGCACATGCATAAAAAAACTCCAGGGAGCCCGGAGAGGAGGGCCTGTCAGTGTTGTGATTTCTCCAGCACAAAGAAGCTATTTGGAGAATCTTAACAAGTTCCAATGTGTTTGGCCCAACACATTAGGACTGACATCAACAACTGAAAAGCAAAGAATGTGTTGAGCTGGTTAAAGGAAATCACAATAATCAGCGGCTCTTAGAGCACTTAACCACAGACACCCAGGGAGCCCCAAGGCGAGGGAAAAGAAACAGGGCGGTGACTGCAGCACCACCCGGGAGTTCATTGACTTTTAAAAATCTGCCCAACGTTCCAGAGGAAAATGGGATGAGTGCTATAGTGAAGACGAGACAGCTACTGGCCTGTGTGTACCGTATGCACACTAGTCTCAGGGCGTCCACTTTCGCAGACCCTAATTCATTCATTCCTAGAGCCTCAATATCTAAAATTTCTATCTTTCATGCACCAGATCCCACCTCCCTCCTCTTTCTCTCACCATCTGCAAAGTTCCTTATAGACTTCCTCTCAGCATGGCGATTTGTGTACCCTTAATGATGGCCAGGAAATAGACTCACTAGTGAGTTGTGGTGGGCTCTGAATCAGGAGGCGGGACATTTTCAGGGCAAGACATTTAACTTTCTGGTCAAGAGTTAAGCAACCAACTAAGAGCACAGGACCAAAATAGGGCAGATGTACTGTGAGTGTCGTGATCACATTTACAAGGTGAACAGTTAGTAACCAAGTCAATTATTGATTCTTTGACTGAGGTTGGCCTGAATCTTTGTGAATATGTGAGAATCTGTGTCTGACGTACAGGCAATCAGAGCCTGCGGGACTTGGTGGGCAGAGGCTTTCCCTCCTATATCTTTCAGGGTCTGTATTTTAAAGAAAGCGGTTTATACCCAGATAAGAAAACAAAACAAAACAATTGGGTAATTCTATTTCTTATCTAGGTATAAACTGCTTTCATTTACATGGAAGTATTTTCCTCTTTTAATGGAAAAATATTATCTGTACATAGCCAGCAGGTATTAAAATTGCAACATAATGTAAATCAGAACATAAACTTTGAAATTTGAATACTATTCTTTAGTACAAAAGAATAGTATTAGTATTCTATAGTATAGTATAGTATAGTATAGTATAGTATAGTATAGTACAAAAGACAAAAGAATCAATCAATGGGTTCTTCCTCTCTGACCTCAGTTTTCTAATTACAAGAACAAATGGATTGGATTATATAATTCTAAATTCCCCCACAGTCTTAATATTTTATGGTTTTTAACAACACAAATAATAATATCACAACTACACAATAATGGCATATCAGCAACAATAATCTTGTCAACAACCATTTGCTTAACGGTTATAAAACAGGAGACAGTGTGCTAAGTGGCTTATGTACTTTACTCCATTTAATCCTTGCGATAACTTTATGAAGAAAGAATTACTGTTCTCATTTTTATAGATGAAGACAAGTAAGTTTCCCAGCATTACAAAGTTTGTGGGTGCTAGCATTGGAATTCTAACTCCCATTGAATCTCAAATCCTGTGTTCTTTAAAAACAATTATCGAATATTTTAGTTTTACTTAGCATGGTGGGAGGGCAAGACTAGCTACAAGAAACCAAGAAGTAGAACTGTTTTCACTAATTTTTTTTTTTTTTTTTTACCATATTATGGAAAAGACCCACATGGGAAAGAGAGAACATTACAGTTTGGTCTGTGTGCAAATGCCAGACTGAATAGATCACAATCAGTAAGAACTACAAGAGTTTTAAAAAGGGGAGATCATTATTAGTTAGATTCTAGCAACAGGCCTAGTTGGAAAGGCCGTGTGTCCAAGGATAGGACACACGGCCGACAGAAAGGCTAGCTTTTTAGAGGCCTTTCTGGTGGGAAAAAGCCCATTAGCAAAAGCAAATGCTGGAAGTATTGTGGCATGAATGAAGGATGAGTTTGCTTTATCTGGTTTGGAGGAAACTCATAAAGCTTGAGATTTGGGAGGAAAAAAAGAAAAGAAAAAAAGTTTAATGTATTTCCTTTGAAACTGAGAATTCAGAGACAACCAATTCACTGTAAGTTATGATTAATTCGTTTACCTTTGTAAGATGTGATCAGCACTTCTGGACGTCCAATATTATGTTGATTACTACCTTCAAACGTATAACGGATGAACCACAGGCATTAGGATCGACCAGGACCCCTTGCTAAAAATTCAGATTAACTAGTTCTCACGCAGACCCACTGAATCAGTCCTTGCAAAATGAGCCCAGGAATTTGTATGCCCAAATGCTCTTCAAGTGATTAAGATGCTTTATTGAAGTAGAGTTTTCATGGGATAAAATGCACAAATTTTAGATTCTTATTTTGATGAATTTTGACAAACAGATACACCCATGTAGGCTTCACCCCAGTTGAGATATACAACATTTCTTGCACCCCGTTTTCTTATCCTACTTAGCAGTCAATCCCAAACTGGTCCGGGTAATCACTGATCTTGACTTCCAGTGTCCATAGATTAATTTTGTCTGTTCCAGAACTTCATATAAATGGGGTCACACAGGATATACTTCTGTATACTGGCTTTTTCCTCTCAACATGTCTCTGAGATCAATCTCTGGGCCTCAGCAGTTTGTTCATTTTTATTGCTGAGTAGTAAGTACCCCATTAAATGAATATACCATGATTTGCTTAACCATAGTCTTATTGATAGACGTCTGAGTGGTTTCCAGTTTCTGACTGCTGTGAATAAAGCCATGTGACATACTTACATGTCATTCATAGACAGATGTTTTTATTCCACTTAGATAAATAGTTAGGCATGGTGGTACTGGGTCATGGGGTAGGTGTGTGTCTAGCTTTAAAAGAAAAATAATCAGTTTTCTCAAGTGACTATCTGTACCATTTAATATTCCCACCATCACCGTGTGGAAGTTTCAGTTGTTCCATACCTTCCCTTGATGATGCCAAGCTTTTTAATTTCACACATTCAAGGTCAACCTAGTTTTTTTATGGTTAGTGCTTTTTTGTGTCCACAAGGTCTGAAGATTTCCAGTACCTTTATCATAATTCAAAACATTTCCTAATTTCCTTATAATTTCCAAATATTTGGAGGTTTTTCTATGCCTCTTATTGTTAAGCATTTTTAATTTAATTCCACCATGATCAGAAGACATATTTTATAAGATTTCAATTTCTTGAAATTTATGAGATGTGTTTTATGGATCGATATATGATCTAGCTTGATGAATGCTCCATGTACATTTGAAAATAATATTATTCTGCAGTTGTTGGATGTAGTGATCTGTTAATGTCAATTAAGTCAAGTTGGTTTTAATGTTGTTTCAATTCTGTATATCCTAAACGAATTTCTGCTTATTTATCCTATTAACTACTAGGAGGAGGTATTAACACTTCATCTATGATTGCATTCAACCTGTTTACACTTAGATTATGACTTGTTGACCATATATATTTTACTTTTATAACCAATCTGACAATCTCTGTCTCTTGACTTTTAGTTTATTTGCATTTAATACAATTATTTATATGCTTGAGTTTAAATCTATCATATTATTTATATTCTATTAATTTCTGTTTTGTTTTTATTTTTGCCATTTTGAAAGGTTAATTGAATCACTTCAGAATTCTTTTTTTACTTCCTGTATTGGCTGTTTTGCAACACTTCTTATTATTACTTTTCCTTGGCATGCTAGGAATTTATAATATGTCTCTTTAATTTATAAAAGTATCCTTAGAACTAATATTTTACCAGCTCACACTTCACACTTCACACTTGCAATTTACAAATGCAAGAACATCAAATCAATTTATTATTTTTTTAATAAACATTCCATTTTTGACATTTCTTTTAAGTTGGTGATAATCAGGCACATTACAATATTACATAAAATCAGTTTATTATTACACCACTACCTTTTGTAGTATTATTATCATATGTTTTATTTCTTTAGCTTTACCTTATAATGATGTCATTTTTGCTTTAAAGAGTTTATTTGCCCTCTAAAGAAATTAAGAAAAGAAAATTTGAAAGTGAGTCTTCTATATTAATTTGTATGCCTTCCATTGCTAGTGCTTTTCATTTCTTCTTGTGAAACCAGATTTCTATCTGATATCATTTCCCTTTGGCTTGATGAATTTCCTTTAATATCTCTCATAGTGCAGGTCTGCCAGCAACAAATTTTCTCAGCTTTCATTTATCTGCAAATGTCTATTTCACCCTCATTTTTTTTTTTTTAAATTTGTCAGAGAGAGAGGGAAAGAGGGCTAGTGAGCACAGGCAGACAAAGTGGCAGGCAGAGGCAGAGGGAGGAGCAGGCTCCCTGCCAAGCAAGGAGCCCAATGTGGGACTCGATCCCAGAACGCTGGGATCATGACCTGAGCCAAAGGCAGCCGCTTAACCAACTGAGCCACCCAGGCATCCCTTCACCCTCATTTTTAAAGGATATTTCGCTGCATATAGATTCTGGTGGGGTTTTTTTCCCTTCTGGGTTTTTTTTATTTTTTTCTTTCCCTTTTAGGGGATTCTAGGCTTTTTGTTTTTGTTTTTGTTTTCTTTCTTTCAGCACTTTAAAGATGACCATTCCATTGTCTTCTGGCCTTCATTGTTTCTAACTGAAAATCAACCATCTTTCATATTATTGTTCCACTACGGATAATATGTTGATTTTTCCTAGTGCTTTTGATATGTTCTTGTCATATCATTGTCTTTGGTTTTCAGCCATTTGACAATGATATCAGTACCTAAGTTTGGTATTCTTGATATTTACTCTCCTGCAGCTTTTTAGTACAAATGCAGACTACTGATTCCAACTTCAGACTTAACCATATCAAAGTCTCTGGTAGTATGACAAAGATCTAAACTTCTAAACAGTCTCTAAATTATTATTATGGACACTGAAGATTAGAGAATCACTAAACTACAGTAATAAAACTAGTCCCTATCCTGAAGAAATGTAGGATATTTGAAAGAGCTAAGGTATATACTCAAAAATCTATAATATTATTAGGATATAAAAATATGCCACATCAGTAGGAATGACTTGTTATGAAAGTTCAGAAAAGAAAGAAGAAAGCTAAGTGGTTAGAAGGAAAGTTTATTGGAAGGCATAGCATTCAAGTAGAATCTTAAAAATGAGTGCCATTTCAATTTGGAAAATTAGAGGAGAGTTGCCCCAGTTTAAGTGGTCATCTCTAAACACTATCAAGAACAGCAATTTTACCATCCCAAAACTAATCTTGAAGCCTCTTTTGTTGGCATAAAATAGGAGTGAGAGGCCAAGCAAAAGGAATATTTTTGACAGATTTAAGTTGAACGTGTCTGACCTTTCAAACTTTAATACAGAACTGTACCCCCCATATACACACAAAGTGATAACCCTATTCCAAGCAGAAAAAAAGAGATTTGGAATGTTTTCCAGCCCATTAACAAAATGCAATAGCTTCTTATTTTTTTTAATGCAACATAACCTGGATGTCAGGTTGCATTAAGATGCCTTGGGTTACGATGACATAAATAGTTCAACATAATGAAACATGACACTGAGAAATATGGGCATCGATCTGTGCCACTAATTTAAAGACGCACTGGGTTTTGCCCTGATCTGTTTTTATGTCCTCAACCAGGAAATGACACATGCATAATGGGTATTGTCTGCTTTGTTGTTCCCTGGACAGGCTGCACAGAGTTTTTCTATTATCGATACATCCTTGGTATTGACAAGAGGGTTATCATATTCTCTTTCTCATGGACTCTTGTCAAATGGTCATAACTTACACAAATAAGAACAGACTCATTGTAAAGGCAGTCTTCAGTAAAATGGATTCCAACTATATCTTCCTCACACTTCAGTCTTCATTAGAACTGAAATTTAATCTTAATTTATTTACATAATCAGTAAATTATGGTACTATGCTAGGGACAGATGACTAAGACCCTGACCTCTAGTCTTTTTTAGCATTTATTAAAATATATTTTTCAGAGATGTTACTAGATGGAGCCCTAAATTTTTTGCGTTTTGGAAATACAGAGTTAAACATGTTTTGGTCAAAACTGGAGATTGAATTAATTCAGAATTCCTTGCCTCCCACCCATGCTGGATCTGCATAGTCACAGGGCTCTGCTGTGTGAGAACTGGAACTGGGCTGTCTATAAAATCTATGAGTTGTCAAGCATTTTCCTATCCATTAAGTGGAGACTGAAGAATTCTACCCATAAACCTAGGGAAACATCTTGGAATTATTATCCTGAGGTATGGATATGATCATTGAGATCCACAGGAGAGGAGAAGGGGAAGGGGGACAGGCAGGGGATGGGATGGGGAAGAGGAGGAGAGGAATAATTACAAACCATTTGAAGAAACAAATCTCCAGGAGATATAAAGAACCCACATAATAGCAATAACAAAAAAAGAAAAAGATTGCTTAAAAATCTTTTTAAAAATTTAAAATAAGCATATTAAAATGGCTTTATAAATCATATTTACCAATATTTTCCTTAATGTTAGTTCTCTTGTGTCATACCTAACAAATTTTGCCCATTCTAAGGTCATGAATATATTTTTCCTATGTTTTGTTCTAGGAACATTGTTTTTATTTTCATATTAGTCAAAAGGTAACTCACAGAGTAGAAGGTGTCTGCAGTGCATAAAGTGAGAAAAAAAGTTCTTTCCAGCATATATTCAAAATACTTACAAATAATGAGAGGGCGCCTGGGTGGCTCAGTGGGTTAAAGCCTCTGCCTTCGGCTCAGGTCATGATCCCAGGGTCCTGGGATCGAGCCCCGCATCGGGCTCTCTGCTCAGCAGGGAGCCTGCTTCCTCCTCTCTCTCTGCCTGCCTCTCTGCCTACTTGTGATCTCTGTCTGTCAAATAAATAAATAAAATCTTTAAAAAAATATATAAATAGATAAATAAAAACAAATAATGAGAGAAAGACAATCAAATAAAACAGTAGGAAAAAGATTGGAACAGGTATTTTACCAAAAAAGGTAAAAGGCCATCAAAATGGCCAACGAGTATTTGAAAAAATGTTCAACATCATTAGTTATAACTAAATGAAAATTAAAAACACTATGGAATGCTATTACACACCCAGCAGAATGTTTAAATTCTGAAAGCTGTCAGTAGCAAGGGTTGGCAAGGATGTGAAGAAACTAAAATTCTTATATATATGGATGAGCTGAGCTGCAGATTGCTATGCCCACTTTGGAAAACAGTTTAACAGAATCTATTAAGCTAAAAACATGCATACCTTATGACCCAGCAACTCGACATATGGGTAAATACCTAATTTAAGTGAGTATTCATGTTCACCTAAAACACATTGCTATATAAGCTGTTGGCAGAAAGGGAAGCTGAGTGAAAAGTTTATGGGAAGTTTCTCTACTATTTTTGCAACAATTCTATAAGTCTAAAACTATCTCAAATTAAACAAAATTAACTGTTAAAAAGAAAGCCAGACACAAGTGGCATAAACTCAGGAATCAATTCATATGAAATTCAAAAAGAGTAATCTATGGTATGGAGGACCGTTTAGGGGAATACTGACTCGAAAGGACATAAAGAAGCATTCTGTGATCCTGGAAATGTTTTACATCTTTCTCTGGGTGGTATTTATATGGCAATACATATAAAGAAAATGTAAAGAAAGAAACAGGGTTAAATTGTTAAACTTGACGCAAATAGAATTCATCTGAATGCAGTGTAAAGCTATAAAGAGATGGAAATTATGAAAGATAAGGTAAAAGAGATGAAAGACAGAAAATAAAAAATTTCATCTGTATCTCCTTAGGGTTTCAGGAGGATAAATTAGAGAATAGGGAGTAATAATACTGAAAGATGTAATGTGAATCAGATAGATAATTTACAAAGATGTCTTCCATTTGAAAGAGCACACTGAGTTTTCAATAGAGTAAATTATATGCATACCTAGTTCCAACGTGATTTTAAAAAATCAGTTATCAGAGAAAAAGAATCTTAAAAAATGTTAGAATTCTCACTACTGGAGTGGGAATACAGATCAGCAAGGAAGACTAGAATGATCCATATAGCAAAGGCAATATCAGTACAAACTCATGTTTAGCTTAATTTAACTTAGAGAGAGATATTTACATACATAAATATTTGTCGACCTGTGAATATACACAGGTTAGTATACATTACATTTAATTCTTTGTTGTCAGTCAAACAGAAACAACACCCTAGTGGCAACAAATAAATCACCATCCAAATCTTAGTCTTTAATACCATTTTCTAATAAAAGGAGTAAGACTTTTGGAGAAATAGCTGATTCCAGGATTGGAAGAGGAAATACAAAGATGACCACTGAACACTTTGTAGTGCTGAAAGGGGAAAAATCACAAACCCCCACAATGGTGGGGATATGTCAAAGGATCACAGGGGCCAACTGAAAGAGCTCCTAATGACCAAAGCTGGGAAAATGCAAGCAACAAAATAAATAGTGTGGGATTATAACACAAAGTATAAAATAAATATTCATGGTTCCATTTGGATTTAAGTTATTGAGAAAATTAATATATGGAGAGAAGAGACAAATTTCTTGTGCAGAAGAATTCCAAGTAATTTATGTAGATACCCTATCTTCAAGGAAGTGGAGCATATAACTCCCTACTCTTGACATGTGGGCTGCACGTAGTGGCTTCCTTCCAAAGAGTAAGTGTTGAAAGGAGGAAAAACAGGATGAACTTTGCAGTGGAGAAACATGATAAACACTGCCTCGGCCAGACAATCAAAGTCAACATCAGTAGTCACAAATCATATTGTTAGTATATAACCTTAACATGATGTAATAAAAATGGCATTTTAACTCTATGGTTTTCCTCCCCTAAATCCATATCCCTAGTTCTATCATGAGAAAAACATCACAAAATTTCTAGCAGTGGGACAGCCTACCAAATATTTGATCAGTACTCCTCAAAGCTACCAAGGTCATCAAAAACAAGAGACATCTGAGAAACAGCCACAGTCAAAAAGAACCTAAGGTAACATGATAACTAAATGTAATGTATTATCCTAGATGGACTCTTGGAACAGACAATGGACATCAGGTAAAAACTGTAGAAATGTGAATAGACTATGGACTTTAGTTAATAGTAGTGTATCAGTGTTGTGCTCATTAATGATAAAAAATGATAAAAAAATTAATGATAAAAAATGTCAAAAAATTTAAAAGAAGCATAATCAACAAAAAACAAATAAATACAATAAAACCCCATCACTGCTTCTTTCCTCAGCAGTTTGATTTTTAAACTTACGGCTTTTTAAAAAGATGATGTTGATAATGATGGTGATAATTATTGTTGTTGTTGTTATTGTTATTATTATGCAGACAGTAAAACAGTTTACGACCTACGGCATGTGTGTTGTTGTTTTTTTTTTAAATGTTCAGAATTTGTCCATAGATCAACTTTTTCTATTCCATTACGATAACCATTTCTTGGCTGAGTTCAGGTCCTGAGGAAGAGCCACACCCTTGAAACAAAACAAAACACATCCAGAA
>ML095560.1:6648-34669 GCA_003697995.1 Taxidea taxus jeffersonii
CCACCCCCCTCAGTTTGTTTTATGACATTAAGAGTCTCTTTTGGTTTGTCTCCCTCCTGATCCCATCTTGTTTCATTTTTACTTTTCCTACCACCTTAACTCCCACCCCCGTTGCATCTCCACTTCCTCATATCAGGGAGATCATGTGATAGTTGTCTTTCTCCAGTTGACTTATTTTGCTAAGCATAATACGCTCTAGTTCCATCTATGTCATCGCAAATGGTAAGATTTCATTTCTTTTGATGGCTGCATAGTATTCCATTGTATATATATACCACATCTTCTTTATCCAATACTTTATTTTTGCTTTTGTTTCTCTTGCCTCAGGACACATACCTAGTAAAATGTTGCTATGGTCAATGTCAAAGAGGTTACTACCCGTGTTCTCTTCTAGGACTTGTGTGTGTGTGTGTGTGTATGTGTTCTGTTAGTCACCGTACAATACATCATTAGTTTTTGATGCAGTGTTCCAAGTTTCATTGCTTATGAATAACACCCAGTGCTCCATGCAATATGTGCCCTCTTTAATACCCACCACCAGGCTTACCCATTTGCTCACCCACCTCCCCTCTAAAACCCTCAGTTTGTTACTTAGAGTTCATAGACTCTTGTGGTTCTTCTCCCCCTCTGATTCCCCACCTTCACTTTTCCTTCTCTTATGTCCTCCGTGTTATTCCTTATCTTCCACAAGTAAGTGAAACTATATGATAATTGAAATTCTCTGCTTGACTTATTTCGCTCAGCATAGTCTCCTCCAGTCCCATCCATCTCAATACAAAATTTCAGTATTCATCCTTTCTGATGTTATTGTATATATGGACCACATTTTCTTTATCCACTTGTCTGTTGAAGGGCATCTCGTCTCTTTACAGTTTGGTTTTTGTAGATATTGCTGCCATGAACATTGGGATACATATGAGCCTTCTTTTCACTACCTCTGTATCTTTGGGGTAAATACCCAGTGGTGCAATTGCTGGGTCATAGGGTAGCTCTATTTTTAAGTTTTTGAGGAATCTCCACACTGTTTTACAAAGTGGTTACACCAACTTGCATTCCCACCAACAGTGTAAGAGGGTTCCCCTTTCTACACAACCTCTGCAACATTTTTTGTTTCTTGCCTTGTTAATTTTTGCCATTCTAACTGGTGTAAGGTGATATCTCAATGTGGTTTTGATTTGAACTTCCCTGATGGCTAATGATGATGAACATTTTTTCATGTGTCTGCTAGCTATTTATATGTCTTCATTGGATAAGTGTCTGTTCATGTCTTCTGCCCATTTGTTGATGTGATTATCTGTTTTTTGTGTGTTGAGTTTGAGGAGTTCCTTACAGATCTTAGATATCAGCCTTTTGTAGTGTCATTTACGAATATCTTCTTCCATTCCGTGGGTTGCCTTTTTGTTTTGTTGACTGTTTCCTTGGCTGTGCAGAAGCTTTTTATCTTGATGAAGTCCCAAAAGTTCATTTTCGCTTGTTTCTTTTGACTTTGGAGACGTGCCTTGAAAGAAGTTGCTGTGGATGATGTTCAATAGGTTACTGCCTGTGTTCTCCTCTAGGATTTTGATAGAGTCCTGTCTTTTCTAGGATTTTTATGTTTTCTGGTCTAATATTAGGTCTTTAATCAATTTTAAATTTACATTTGTGTATGGTGTGTGAAAGTGGTCCAGTTTGATTCCTTTTCATGTGGCTGTCCAGATTTTCAACATCTTTTGTTGAAGAGACTATGTTTGTATGTTGTTTTCCCGCCCTCACCCACCATTGGATATTCTTTCCTGCTTTGTTGAAGATTATTTGACTATATAGTTCTGGGTTCATTTCTGGGCTTTGTGTTTTGTTCTGTTGATTTATGTGTCCATTTTTGTATCAGTGCATACTGTCTTGATCACTACAGCTTTGTAATATAAAGTCTGGAACTGTGATCCCTCCAGGTTTAGTTTTCTTTTTCAAGAATGCTTTGGCTATTTAGGGTCTTCTGCGGTTCCAAACAAATTTTAGGTTTGTTTGTTCTAGATGTGTGAAAAATTCTGGTGGTATTTTGATAGGGATGGCATCAAGCTTGTAGATCGCTTTGGGTAGTATAGATATGTTCACAATATTTGTTCTTCCAAAACATGAACATGCAATGTCTTTCCATTTCTTTATGTCATCTTCAATATCTCAGTGTCTTACAGTTTTCAGATTATACGTTTTTCACATCTTTTGTTAGGTTTATTCCTAGTATCTTACTGTTTTTGATGGAGTTAAAAGTGGGTTCATTCCTAAATTTCACTTTCTACTGCTTCATTATAGATGTATAGAAACCCAATACATTCATGTATGTTGATTCTGTATCCTGCAACTTTACTGAATTTGTTTATGACCTCTAGCAGATATTTTTTGGTGGAATCTTTTGGGTTTTCTATATAGAGAATCATGTCATCTGCAAATAATGAAAGTTTGACTTCTTCCTTGCTGATTTAGACGCCTTTTATTTTTGTTGTCTGATTGCTGTGGCTAGGACTTCCTATACTGTGTGGAATAAAGGTGGTAAGATTGGACATTCTTCCTTTGCCCTTGACCACAGAGGAGGAGCTCTCAATTTTTCTCCACTGAGGATGATAATATCTGTGAGGTTTTCATATATAATGTTTTTATATAATGTCCATATATAATGCTTCATATATAATGTTTCATTATGATTAAATATGCTCCCTGTAAACTGACTTTGTTGAAGGTTTTTATCATGAATGAATGTTCTACTGTGTCAAATGCTATTTCTGCATCTATTGAGATGATCATAGGGTTCTTATTCTTTTTTTTAATTTTTATTTTTAAAATGTTTAAATTTTAATCAATATGATATATCTCATTAATTGATTTGTGAGTATTGAACTGCACTTACAAAACAGGAATAAATCACACTTGAAGGTGGTGAATGATCTTTTTAATGTATTGTTCAATTTGGTTGGCAATTATTTTTTTGAGGGTTTTTGAATCTGTGTTCATCAGAGATATTGCCTTTTATTGTGTATTTTATTGTGACTTTATTGTGTAGTTGTCTTTTATTGTGGTGCCTTTATTTAGTTTTGGTATCATGGTAGTGTTGGCCTCAGAATGAATATGGACGTTTTCCTTCCATTTCTATTTTTTGGAATAGTTTGAGAAGAATAGGTACTAACTCTTCTTTATATGTTTGGCAGAATTCACCTGTGAAGCCATCTGACCATGGTTTTTGTTTGTTGGGAGTTTTTTGATTGCTGAACCTATTTCTTTGCTGGTTATATGTGTGTTAAAATTCTCCATTTCTTGCTTTTACAATTTTGGCATTTTACATGTTTATAGGAATATATCTACTTCTTCTAGGTTGTCTTTATGTTGGTATATAAATTGTCATAATATTCTATTATAATTGTATTTATGTGATGTTGATTGCTCTTTCTGTTCTCTCATTTGTGATTTTATTTATTTGGGTCTTCATCTTTTCTTTTTGATAAGTCTGGCTAGAGGTTTATTCATTTTATTGATTTTTCCAAGAAGCAGCTTCCGGTTCCATTGATCAGTTCTAGTGTGTGTGTGTGTGTGTGTGTGTGTGTGTGTGTGTGTGTTTAAAGTTTTTACTTAAATTCCAATTAGTTGGCATACAGTGTAATATTAGTTCCAGGTGCAGAATTTTCTGATTCATCACTGTCAATACAACACCCAGAGCTCACCACAACAAATGCCCTCCTTAATACACATCACCCATTTAACTCAGTCCTCCTTAATACCCATCACCCATTTAACTCATCTCTCACCCACCTTCCCTTCAGCAACATTCAGTTTTTCTCTGTAGTTAAGAGTTTGTTTTATGATATGTGTCTCTCTTTTTCCCACTAAGTTTACCTGTTTTGTTTCTTTTATTCCACATATGGATGAAATTATATGGTATTTGTCTTTCCCTGACTGATTTATTTCACATAGCATATTACACTCTAGCTCCATCCACATTGTGGCAAACAGCAAAATTTCTTTTTTTTTTTCATATAAAGAAGCATTTACTTGAAGTTTAACATGAAATCATACAAATAAAATTTGTATAAATACATATTCACATTAAGTCATAAAACAACAAAAGACAAAGTAAAAACAAAGAAAATTAATTGGCTGCTATATACAGTTGGACAGAGTTTTGTTTTGTACACTAGAAAGTCTTTTACAAAGTAATCATCTTTGATCAACAGAAAAGCAATATTTAATGTTGTCCTACAGGATGGATTAACTCTAACAATCCCCTCCTGTTTTCTCCAACATCCTCCTTTAGTATAGCTGGTGATTGTTTTGGTGATTGTCAACCCCTTGACATGCCTTGCTGTAAGTGCTCTGTTGGCCAGTGTAGTCTGCATATCCTGGTCCATATCCATAGTTTCCATAGTTATAACTAGTATAATTGTAGCCACCATAGCCACTATAATTTTGATCACCACCATATGCACTACTGTAATTTGCATGTCCTTAATCATAATACTTATGAAGTGTTTGGTTCCAGTTTTGGCCGTGACCTTGTCCACAACCCCTAGTACAATCTCGTCCACCAGCTGAAGCACTGTTTCCTCCTTTTTGTTGCTATTGATGCCTATATACCTCTTTGGGTTTTGCAACTTTGATTTCATACTTCCCAGAATTAGTTTGATGATACCTGCTTTCTAACAATTTCTTTACTGGTTCTTAATTTGTATTTGAGATTTAAAAAATTCATCTTCTATTTGTTTTTGTATCCATGGGAAGTTCAATATTTCCAATATCTTCAAAGGCCCCAAAATAGTCTCTAATTTGTTCTTCAGAAGTATCTGGGTTCAACCCACTCACAAAAACCTTTTAAAGCTTTGGCCCTCTTGGAATATATCAAGTTGCCATCCAGTTTGTGTTCTTTCAGTTCTAAAACCTTATCAACACTATCAGCATCTTTGAAAAGCACAAAGCCAAATTCACTTGATCTTCCATTCACTGGATCTGTTTTAATTGTATAGTCTGCAACTTCCTCAAATTGAGACAAATATTCAGTCAGATCTTTCTTGCTTGTATCCCAGATCAAGCCTCCAATTAACATTTTACCATCATCCTGCTGATTCTAGCTTACATTGATTTTGGATCCCTCTGTGAACTCCTCTATGTTGTTGTACTCATTTATGTCCTCCATGGTAGTAGAGTTGTCAGCCAGGATTGCTGGTCCACAGTCCTGGTCATGGCAGCAGTGGTAGTTGAGTGTTTATGGAGCTGGATTTAAAAGGGCAGCAGAAGAGTTTTAGTCTTTTTTTTATAGCTGAGTAATATTCCATTGGGTTGTGCAACTTTGATTTCACACACACACACAATATGCCATATATTCTTTATCCATTCATTAGATGATAGACATTTAGGCTCTTCCCATAATTTGGCAATTGTTGATAATGCTGCTATAAACATCAGGATTTATATATCCCTTTGAGTCAGTATTTTTGTATCCTTTGGGTAAATGCCTAGTAGTATTTGCTGAATCATAAGGTAGTTCTATCTATAACTTTTTGTGGAACCTCCATACTATTTTCCAGAGTAGCTGCACCAGTTTGCATTCCCATCAACATAGCAAGAGGGTTCCTGTTTCTCCAAATTTTTGCCAACATTGTTTGTTTCTTGGGTTGTTAATTGTAGCCATTCTGACAGGCTTGAGGTGATAGTTCAGTGTAGTTTGAATTTTATTTCCCTGAAAATCAGTAATGTTGAGCATCTTTTTTAAATGTATTATTTATTTGTCTGAGATAGAGACAGCACAAGAGGGGATGTGGCAGACAGAGAGAAAGGGAGAAGCAGACTCCCCACTGAACAGTGAACTTGATGTAGTGTCAGTCCCAGGACCTAGGGATCATGATCTGAGCTGAATGCAGATGCTAAATGGACTGGACCACCCAGGCATCCTAAACATCTTTTCATGTCATTTTCATTTGTATGTCTTCTTTGGAAAAATGTCTATTCATGTCTTCTGCCCATTTCTTAACTGGATTATTTGTTTTTGGGGGGTTGAGCTTTATATTTTTTTTTAATATTTTTTGGATAGCAATCCTTTTTTAGGTATGTCATTCACAAATATTTTCTCCCGAACCATAGGTTGCCTTTTAGTGTTATTGGTTTTCTCTTTTGCTATGCAAAAGCTTTTTATCTTGATGAAGTCCCAGTAGTTTATCTTCCCTTTTCTTTCCCTTGCCTCAGGAGACATATCTAGTAAGAAGTGTTTACTGCCTGTGATCTTCTCTAGGATTTTGATGGTTTCTAGGCTCACATGCAGGTTTTTCATCCATTTTGAATTCATTATTGTATACAGTATAATAAAGTGTCTAGCTTAATTCTTTTGCATGTTAGTTGCCAAATATTAATTGACAATAACAACACAGGTCCATTTCTGGATTTTATATTCTATTCCATTGATGTATATATCTGTTTTTGTGCCAATACTGAACTGTCTCACTACATACAGCTTTATAATATAAGTTGAGGTCTAGAATTGTGTTGCCTCCAGCTTTGCTTTTTTAAAAATTATGTTCAACTGGCCCATGTATAGTACATATTTAGCTTTTTGATGTAGTGTTCAATGATTTATTAGTTGTGTGTAACACCCAGTGCTCATTACAACACATAGCCTTCTTAATACCCACCACACTGTTACCCCATCCCCCATCCCCCTCTCCTCTGAAATCTTCAGTTTCTTTCCCAGGCCATAGTCTCTCATGGTTCACTTCCTTCTCTGGTTTTTCTCACTGCAGATTTCCCTCCTTTCCCCTATGGTCCTCCATGCTATTGCTTATGTTTCACATATGAGTGAGATAATATGATAATTGCCTTTCTTTGCTTGACTTATTTCACTTGGCATAATCCCTTCCAATTCCATCCATGTCAATGCAAATGGTGGGTAGTCATCCTTTCTGATGGCCGAATAATATTCCATTGGGTATATGTACCACATCTTCTTTATCCATTCATCTTTTGAAGAGCATCACAACTCCTTCTACAGTTTGGCTGCTGTGTACATTGCTTCTATGAACATTGGGCTGTATATGCCCTTCTTTTCATTATATCTGTATCTTTGGGGTAAATGCCCAGTAGTGCAATTGCTGGGTTGTAGGGTAGTCTACTTTTAACATCTTGAATAATACCCATACTGTCAGAGGTGGTACTGAGAAGGAAATACACAGCCTTCCAAGACTCTAAGAAAATTAGAAAAAATCCCAAATGCACAAACTAACCTTACACCTAATGGAACTCGAGAAAGAACAGCAAATAAAACCAAAACCAAGTGGGAGAACATAAATAATAAAAATTAGAGCAGAGATCAATGAAATACAAGCCAGAGAAACAGTAAAATAGAACAACAAAATTAGAATCTGGTTCTTTTTTTTTTTTTTTTTTAGTTCGAGAGAGAGAGTGAGCGAGCACAGGCAGATAGAGGCAGAGGGAGAAGCAGGATCCCCGCCGAGCAAGGATCCCGATGTGGGGCTCAATCTCAGGACGCTGGGATCATGACCTGAGCCGAAGGCAGCCGCTTAACCAACTGAGCCACCCAGGCGTCCCTAGAATCTGGTTCTTTGAAAGAATTTTTAGATCAATAAACCTCTGGCTAGACTTATCCATAAGAAAAGAGAAAGGGGGTGCCTGGGTGGTTCAGTAGGTTCAGCCTCTGCCTTTGGCTCAGGTCATGATCTCAGGGTCCTGGGATCGAGTCCCACATTGGGTTCTCTGCTCAGCAGGGAGCCTGCTATCCACCCCCCGCCCCATCTGCCTCTCTGCCTACTTGTGTTCTCTCTCTCTGTCAAATAAATAAATAAAATATCATAAAAAAGAAAAGAGAAAGTACCCAAGTTAATAAAATCATGAATGAAAGGGGGGAGATCGTGACTAACACCAAGGAAATAAAAACAACTATTAGAAATTATTACCAGCAACTATATGCCAACAAATTAAGCAACCTGGAAGAAATGGCTGCCTTCCTGGAAACTTATAAACTACCAAGACTGAAACAAGCAGGAAGAAGTAGACAACCTGAATAGACCAACAACCAGTAATGAAATTGAAGCAGTAATAACCCCCCTCCAAAAAAAAAAAAAAAAAAAGTCCAGGGCCAGACGGCTTCCCAGGGGAATTATACCAAACATTTGAAGAAGAAATAATACGTATTCTACTGAAAGTGTTATAAAAAATAGAAAATAAGGAAAACTTCGAAACTCCATCTATGAGGCCAGCATTACCCTGATCCCAAAACCTGGAAAAGACCCTATCAAAAAAGAGAATTACTGACCAAAGTCTCTGATGAACATGGATGCCAAAATACTCAACAAGATACTGGCCAATAGGATCCAACAGTATATTAAAAGGATTATTCACCACAACAAAGTGGCATTTATTCCTGGTATGCAAGAGTGGTTCAGCATTAGCCAATCAATCAGTCTGATAGAGAACATTAGTAAAAGAAAAGACAAGAGCCATATGATCCTCTCAATTGATGCAGAATAAACATTTGACAAAATACAGCATACATTCCTGATTAAAACTCTTCAGAGTATAGGGATAGAGGAAATTCTTCAATTTCATTTAAAAAATCTATGAAAAGCCCATAGTGAATGTAATTATCAATGGGAAGAAGCTGAGAGCTTTCATTTAAGGTCAGGAACATGACAGGGATGCCCATTGTCACCACTAACATTAAACATAGTGCTAGAAGTCCTAGCACCAGAAATCAGACAACAAAAATAAGTAAAAGACCCTCAACTGACAAAGAAGAAGTCAAACTCTCCCTCTTCATAGATGACATGATACTTTATATGGAAAACTCAAAAGACTCCACCCCCAAATTATTAGAACTCATACAACAATTCAGCAATGTGGCAGGATAAAATATCAACACACAGAAATCAGTTGTTTTTCTTTTTGTAAAGATTTTTTTATTTTTTTATTTTTTATTTGACAGGCAGAGATCACAAGTAGGCAGAGAGGCAGGCAGAGAGAGAGGGTGAAGCAGGCTCCCCACCAAGCAGAGAGCCTGATGTGGGGCTCGATCCCAGGACCCTGGGATCATGACCTGAGCCAAAGGCAGAGGCTTTCACACACTGAGACTTTTCCTTGTTTTCTATTCTCCATTTGATTAATATATGTCCTGTATTGATATTACTTCCTTTTCCCACAAACTTTCGTTTGTTTCTCTTTTTCTAGTCCTTTGAGGTGTAATGTTAGGTTATTTATTTCAGATTTTTTTTGTTAAATATATGTTTATTGATATTAATCTCTTATTATTTTTCTTTCTGTAATATTCAATGTTTTAGTATGCTGTGCTTTTATTTTCACTTTCTCAAGATATTTTCTAATTTTGTTTTTAACTTATTCTTTGGCCAAGTGGTTGTTTAAGAGTCTGCTTAATTTCTATATATTTATGAATTTTTCAATTTCTTTTTTATTGATTTTTAGTTTTATTTCATTATGTTTGGAAAAGATATTTGGGATGATTGTTGGCTGATTTGTCAATACTTGTTTTGTGAGCTAGCATGTAACCTACCTTAGAGAATGACCCATGCTCCTCTAAAAAGAAAGAGTATTCTGGGGCTCCTGGGTGGCTTAGTGGGTTAAAGCCGCTGCCTTCAGCTCAGGTCATGATCCCAGGGTCGTGGGATTGAGCCCCACATCAGGCTCTCTGCTCTGTGGACAGCCTGCTTCCTTCTCTCTCTCTGCCTCTCTGCCTACTTGTGATCTCTGTCTATCAAATAAATTTTTAAAAATCTTTAAAAAAGAGAAAGAGTATTCTGATGCTGTCTGGTAGAATGTTCTGTATGTCTTTTAGGTCCATCAGGTTTATAATGGTTTTCAAGACTGCCCTTTCCTTATATATTTTCTATCTTAAATAATCTATTCATTATTAAATGTGTATTAATGAAGTCTACCACTGTTCTGGTTTGGTATCTATTTATCCCTTCATATATGCCAATCCTACTGCTCCATATATTCAGAAGGTTTGATGTTGGATCACATCAAATTATAATTACTCTATCTTCCTCTATAATTGGATTTTTATCATTATATAATAACCTTCTTAGACTTTCATGAGAATTTCTGACTTAAAATATACTTTATCTGATAGAATTATAGACACTCTTCTTTTATCTTGTTTGCCTTTTGCATAGAATATTTTTTATTCATTCCTTCATATACAGGTTATGTGTGTCTTTAAATCTAGGGTGAGTCTTTTGTACACAGCATATATTTGGATTTTCTTTTTTAAGCTTTAATCTAAATTCTACTTTGTTAACATACAGTGTAATATTAATTTCAGGTGTACAATACAGTGATTCAGTACTTCCATAAACGACCTGGTTCTCATCACAATCACTTGTTCTCCCATGCTCTTTGAAATGTTTCTTAAATTTCACATATAAATGAAATCATATAGTATTTGTCTTTCTCTGACACAATCATTTTGCTTAACACAGTAATCTCTAGCTCCATTCATGTCATTGCAAATGGGAAGATTTAATTGTATTTTTATGGCTGAGTAATATATATATATATATATATATATATATATATATATACACGCATATATATAATTTCTTTATCCATTCATCAGTCAATGGACACTTGGGATCTTTGTATAATTTGGCTAGTATAGATAATGCTGTTATAAACATCAGGGTACATGCATCTCTTCAAATCAGTATTTTTGTATCATTTGTGTAAGTACATAGTAGTACAATTGGTAGATCATAGGTTAGTTCTATCATTAACTTTTTGAGGAACCTCCATACTGTTTTCTAGAGTGGCTGCACTGGTTTACATTCCCACAGGCAGTGTAAGAGGGTTCTCCTTTCTCCACATCCTCAGTAACACCTATTGTTTCTTGTCTTATTGATTTTAGTCATTCTGACAGTGTGAGGTGTTATCTCAGTGTAGTTTTCATTTATATTTACCTGATGATGAGTGATGTTGAACACATTTTCATATGTCTGTTGACCATCTGTATGTCTTCTTTGGAAAAATGTCTATTCATGTCATTATCACATTTTGTAATTGAATCATCTATTGGATCTTGTTAAATCCATTCAGTCACTGTTTTCTACTGGTAAATTTAATCCATTTACATTTAATGTCATCATTCATAAATAAGAAGTTACTATTGTCATTGTGGTCATTTATTCATTGTTATTTTGCATTCTTACTTTGTGGTTTGATGTGTTTTTTAGTGATATATTTTGCACGTTTTATTTTATCTATTACATATTTTTCCCCTCTGTTACCAGAAGGCTTAGAGTGAATCTGTGAACCTCTTATAGACTGTTTTATGATGAAAACTACTTATATTTAGTTATATATGGAAGCTCTAAACTTTTAATCTCCCCACACACTTTCTATTATTGATATAAATGTTTACTTCTTTTTGTGTTTTATATTAATCATGAAACATTTGTCATTATAGCTAGTCTTAATACTTTGTCATTCAACTCTTATGCTCAAGTTAAAAGTGTTTTACATGCCAGTATTCCAAAATTAGAATGTTCTGTATTTATTTGTATATTTACCTTTACCAGTGAGATTTGTACTTTCATATGTCTTTGTGTTTCTGTTTATTTATTCATTTCAACTTGAAAAAATGGGTTTAACACTTCTTGTAAGGCAGGTCTAATGGTGACACACTCCTTTAACTTTTGTTTGTCTTTGAAAGTCTTTATCACTTCATTTTTGAGGGACAGCTTTGAAGGCTATGATATTCTTATCTGACAGGGTCATTTCTAGTACTTTAAAAATATCATCTTATACCCTTATGATCTGCATGGTTTCGGCTGAGTATCTGTTGATGGAAGTTCTCTTGCATGGGAAAAAAATCATTTCCTATTGATTTCAAAATTCTCTTTGGGTTTCTATTTTTTTAGAATTTTATTATAATTTGCTTTGTGTAGATCTCTTTAGTTTCAACCCATTTAGGTATTTTTGAGCTTCATGAATTGGGATGTACATTTCCCTGATGAAACTTGGAATTTTTTATTCATTATTTCTTTAAATAAACTTTCTGCCCTTTATCAGTCTCCTCTCTTTCTGGTACTCTCATCACATGTGTATTATTTCCTTTGATGGATACCATAAGTCCTTAAGGCTTACTTAACTTGTTTTTTCTTTTTTTTTTTTTTCTTTTTTTTATTTTTTATTTATTTATTTTTAAAGATTTTATTTATTTATTTGTTAGAGAGAGAGAGCGAGCACAGGCAGACAGAGTGGCAGGCAGAAGCAGAGGGAGAAGCAGGCTCCCTGCCAAGCAAGGAGCCCGATGCGGGACTCGATCCCAGGACGCTGGGATCATGACCTGAGCCGAAGGCAGCTGCTTAACCAACTGAGCCACCCAGGCGTCCCACTTAACTTGTTTTTATTTTCTTAAAAATTTTTGCTCCTCTGACTGGATAATTTCAAATGACTTCTTTGAGTTCAATAATTCTTTCTCCTGCTTAGTCAAGTCTGCTATTGAAGTTCTCCTTTGAATTTTTCAGTTCAGTCATTCTTCAACTCTAGGCTTTTGATTTGGTTCTCTTTTGTGGTTTCTATTTCTTTGTTGATCCTCTACATTTGTTTATCTACTTTTTAACTGTTTTTGTTTAGTTCTCTGTTCTTTTGTATCTCATTGAGTTACTTTAAGATTAATATTTTGTGGGATGCCTGGGTGGCTCAGTCTGTAAAGTGTCTGCCTTTGGCTCAGGTCATGACTTCAGGGTCCAGGGATTGAACCCCACATTGGGCTCCCTGCTTGGTTGGGAGCCTGCTTCTTCCTCTCCTTCCACCCCTCCTGCTCTCGCTCTCTCTCTCTCTCAAATAAATAAATAAAATATTTTAAAAAGATGATTAGTTTGAGCTTTTTGGTCAGGGAGTTCATTGATGTTCATTTATTTAAAGTTAGTTAATAAAAATGTATTAGCTTCATTTTGTTGTGTTGTGTTTTCCTGAATTTTTATGTTTGTTAAATCTTTGTATTGATGAATGCACATTTTAAAGTAGTAGGCACATCTAGTAACCTCCATAGGCTGTCATCTTCAGGGGAAGACTACCATGTAGATTAGTCACGAATTCTGGGAGGACCCACTGGTGACATCCGTGAATGGAAGGGGCCTACTACTGCTGCCAAAATATTTTATATAATGCATATATAATATAATATATACTATAAAATATATATTGATATTATATCAAAATCTATAAAATATTCAAAATTGAATATTAAATATTATATAAGTATTATATATTTTCTTATTTATATTACAAGCAATAACATAAAATTTAAATAATAATATTATTTAAATTATTTACATTACTCAATACTTAAATTTACTGTTGATTTATTATTAACTAGTTCTAATATATTAAAATCTCTTTATTAATAAATGAATGAATGAATGAATGAATGAATGATTGGTTTTTATTATTGCTATCTATGATTAAATTAAATTAAATATAATGAATGATGCAATTAAAATAATTTATTATTTATCAATTATGATTTATTAAAATTTTTCTTTATTATTATTAAATTTTACATTATTAAATAAATAAATCAATTTACTGATCTGTTATTTATATTAATTAAATATAATATTAAAATGTCACACGATATTAATAATCAAATAATATATAATTATGTGATTATGATTATAATAGTTATAATAATCATTGTGAATACATTATTATTGTAATTATAGTGCATAAATTATAGCATATAAGTATAATCTATATGATATAATTATTATATATGATTAATGATAGTAATATGAAATATTTGATTAGAGTAATAAGTAATTAATTATAATAGCAATTATAATTATTGCATAATTATATGGTATATCATGATACACTATAATTTTTAATGGTATATACTACAATTATTAATTGTACCACTAATTATTAATCATTAATCATACCATAATTATTTATTAAATCAAGAAATTAAAATTTAGTTTAATTATTGAATTCAATGTTTATGATAAATAATATTATATATGACTTATTATATATCATACATAAAATATATGACATCTATAAATTTTATATATCATAAATTATATATTATATAAATTTATTATTATATATAAATCATAGAGATTATATATAAAATATATAATATTATGTGTCAAATATATATAAATTTAAATATTGAATATTAAATATTAAATTTGATTTGACTTAATAATTTAGTGATTGATATTATTAATATGTAATATATATGTATATATACATATACATATATATGTATATATGTATTTGTATTGTAATATATATTATATATTATATATTATATTATATATATAATATTATATGTACTCTGTATTTTGTATTATATATAAATGATGTGTCATATATATATCATATATAATATTATGTGTCATGATCATTAAATATTAAATATTGAATATTAAATATTAAATTTGATTTGACTTAATAATTTAGTGATTGATATTATTAATACTTTAATGGTCAATAAATCATATCACAGATGACATATATTATATATCATACTTATTTAACATTTATAATATATCATGTATTATATTATATATAAATTATTATATAGAATATTAATATAATATGATCATTACATAATAATTATACTGTGTATTTTGTATTTTGTGTATATATATATTTATTTTATATATATTTTATTTATATTTATATCGTTATCTACATAATACTATAATATATCACATATATCATATATACCATATGATTGTATGATTATAATATATAATTATATAATTGTACAATTATATGTATTTGTATGAATATACATATATGTATATATATGTATAATTATATATATACAAATATGTAATTATATAATAGTATAATTGTATATATATGCATGATTATGCAATTATGCAATTGCAGAATTTTATGTATATACATAATAAAATACACATGTACATATATAATTATATATACACAATCATACACTTGTATATATTGTATATAATTATGCAATAATTATATATACAATATAGAATTATACAATTCTATAATATATTATATATCAATTATGTATAAATTTTATAATATATATTACTTTTTACTTCCTTATATATATATTATATATATTGGAATATTACCTAGTCATCATAAAGAATGAAATCTTGTTATTTATAATGATGTGTATGGAGCTAGAGTGTATTATGCTAAGCATATTAAGTCAGAGAAAGACAAATGCCATATGATGTCACTCATATGTGTAATTTTAGAAACAATGCAGATGAACACGGGGAAAGAAAGAAAAAAAAAAAGAAGGAAGAAAAACATAAGAGACTCTTAACTATAGAGAACAAACTGAGGGGTGCTGGAAGAGAGGTGGACTGAGGATGGTTGAATGTGGTAATGGGTATTACAGAGGGTACTTGTTGTGATGAGCACTGGGTGTTATATGTATTGATGAATCACTAAGTTCTATTACTGTAACTAATATTACATTATATGTTAATGAACTAAAATAAAAAAAGCAAAATATAAAAATAAAATACAATAAAAATTAAAAGACAACTTATTTGCAAATAATATGCCTGATAAATAGTTAGTATTAAAAATATATAATGAACTTATATGACTTAAAACATGCACACATAAAAACCAATAATCCAATTAAAAAATAGGGGACCTGAATAGATACCTTTTCAAAGTTGTACAGATAGCTAACAGACACATAAGAAGATACACAACATCATTAATCATCAAGGAAGTGCAAATTAGATCCATGATGAGATATCATGTTACTTGTCAGAATGACTGAAGTAAAAAAGTCAAGAAATAAGTGTTGGCAAGGATGTGGAAAAAAAAATACCTTCATGCTCTCTTGCTTGGACTGTAGAATGGTACAGTCACTGTAGAAAATAGTATGGACATTCTTAAAGAGATAAAAACAGAAATAGCATATGATCCAATAATTCCACTACTGGGTATTTACACAAATAGTATGAAAACACTAATTTGGAAAGCTATATACAACCCTATGTTTATTGAAGTATGACTTACAATAGGAAAGATATGAAAGCAACCCAAGTGTCCATCAGTTAATGAACACATAAAGGTCTGAGATTATATATATATATATATATATATATATATACACATATATATATACATGTGTATATACATATATATATGCAAAATGAAATATTACTCAACCTTATATATAGGTATATATATACCCTTATATATATATGATATATATATATACATATATATATATGCAAAATGAAATATTACTCAACCTTAAAATAGAATTAGATCTTGTCATTTGTACCAACATGGATGGATTTATCAGGCATTATGCTAAGCCAAATAAGTTAGATAGAAAAAGTAACTGCACAGTCATAAATCTGTCTGTGCAGAGAGCTGTATGATTTCACTCATATTTGTAAACTTTTAAAAGATTTATATATATATATATATGTATATATATATATATATATATAATTTATTTATTTTAGGTAGAGAGTGAGCACGTATGTGTGGTGGAGGGTCAGAGGGAGAGGAGAGGAAGAGAATCTGCAGCAGACTCTCCACTGAATGCAGAGCCTGATGCTGGGCTCAATCCCACATCTTGAGACCATGACCTGAGCCAAAACCAAGAGTCGGTTGCTCATTTAATTGACCCATCCAGGCACCCCTCATATGTGGAATGTAAACTACTGGGTATTTACCCCAAAGATACAGATGCAGTGAAAATAAGGGCCATACGTATCCCAATGTTCATAGCAGCAATGGCCAAAATCACCAAACTGTGGGAAGAGCCAAGATGCCATTCAACAGAAAAATGGATAAAGAAGATATAGCTCATATATACAAGGGAATATTATTAAGCCTCCATCAGAAAAGATGAACAGCCAACTTTTTTTTTTTTTTTTTTATCAACATGGTCAGAACTGGAGGAGATTATGCTGAGTGAAATAAGTTAAGCAGAAAAAGCCAATTATCATATGGTTTCACTTACTTGTGGAGCATAAGGAATAACATGGAGGATATTGGGGAAAGGAAAGGAAAAGTACATTGGGGGAAATCAGAGGAGGAGATAAACCATGAGAAACTGTGGACTATGAAAAACAAACTGAGGGTGTTGGAATGGAAGGCTTTGGGAGATGGATGAGCCTGGTGGTGGGTATTAAGGAGGGCACATATTGCATGAAGCACTGCATGTGGTGCATAAACAATGACTCTTGGAACACTAAAAAAATAAAATAATAAAAAGAAATAAGGAATGAACAAGCCAATAAAAAAAAAGGCAGAATCAACCCCTACATATAGAGAACAAACTGATGATTTCCATAGGTGAAGGGTTAAGGGGATGGACAAAATGGCTAAAGGAGAGTGGGAAAAACAGGCTTCCATTTATGGAATAAATAGAACATGAGAATAAAATGTACAGCATAAGGGATACTGTTAGTGGTATTGTAATCACATTGCATGGTTGAAGATTGTAGCTACTCTTATTTTGAGCACAGTATAATGTGTAGAATTGTGGAACTACTATGCTGTATACCTAATATTAATGTATCATTGTGTGTCATCTATGTTCCAACAAAAATGTTAATAAACTGTTTTCCTTTAAATGGTCAGTTGTATTTTGTGTGAATATTGTTAGTGAATTATTTTTTAAACATTGTCATAGATAAGAGTAGCCTAAATAGACATCATCTAATTGTACTGTGGTATTTTGAAAGGGAGTGAGGAACTGAAAATGGACATTGGGTAAAAATTGAGGAAACCTAAATGAACTATTTGCTTTATTTAATGACAAAAAATACTGAAGGTAATTGATATTAGTATGAAAAAGATAGTAGTTCTTGAGAAAATTTAAACTTATAAGAAACACATATTTAAAGTAAATTCTCAAATTACAAAAGAAAATGTCATTGTTTAGAATAAATGCTGAAAAACATTTTGTTGTAGTAGTAAAATTAATGATGATAATAACCATGTATTATGTTATTAATATGACTGTTATATGTCTTTTTCCACATCTAGGACAGTGCCCTTCACAAGGTAGATACTTAAAAAATTATTTGTTAAATTAATGAATTAAACAATGATTTTGACCATTCATAAGTAATAAAAAATCAAGAAAGAGTCAAAATAATATTTTTGACTGTCTTTTTAAGTAATATGGATTGATTGTACAACTGGTTCATTTGACTGCTTAGTGATCAAACATAAGTTGAGAAAAAGGAAAACAGTAATTTCCACTGACAAGCAACTGATTTGGTGACCCTGTCTCTTCATGGGCTAGCTTGTTAAATATTCAGTCTATGAAACTTAATACAGAACTAGTAAATGTCAAATGAGGTTGTAACTTTAACTAGAAGTTTAAAAGGAAACACTCTTTTGCAGAATATTTATAAAACGATTCCATTTGTGCAAATTTAAGTATATACATAGATGTGGTTGTATAAGCCAAGTAAAAGTTCTAAAGGTTATAGTAGTTTCCCCTGAGGTATGGGGCTATAATGAAGGTGAATTTTATTTTAATTTTATACCCTTCTAAAATGTGTGATTTTTTTATCATTGGCATGAATTACATTGTAATTTTCAATATTATTAAAAAAGATGTGTGCCATAGGAGACACTCCTTCAGTCTTCTTGTGAAATGTGTAAGGTATGCTGTATTCTCCATATACTTTCTAAAAGCTACATCTTTGAATTAAAATTTTGAACATTATTTTTCTTTTCATCTCTGCTAAGTTGTTGAATTACTTAGAGTTTAGAATTTTACCATATATCAAAATTACTGCCTAATATGCCTCAATTTTTTATGACTTTAAATCTCATTGAAGTTCTTCTTATAATAGTTTACACATACACATGGTTAAAAAATGACTAGTCCAGTTGAAAATAAAAAAAAAAAGGCAAAGTCTTTTCCATATGAAAACTTTGCATGTGAACGCAGTCTATTTATAAAGTACTTTTCTATATTCATGAAATACGTCTCATCATAAGATTACCCAGATATATATGATGATATATTTTATTCAATTTTTGGACATTGAAGGGCCAGCATTCTGTTAATATGCTTTTCAGGATTTCTGTGGAAATGGAAGGAAAAAAAAAAAGTACTAACTTCTCACCAACAATGTTAGACATGATTTTAGCTTTACAATTACTTATTTCAAAATTGTACAATTTGGTTGTTTTTTTAAGGCCTCAGTTTTTAAGGCTCTAATCTGAGTGGCAGAGAACCATTAAAAATTACTTACCATATTTTTTACACAAATGAGGCTACTGAGGAATAATTATTTCATTGAAATTCTAATTCTCTCTCAATTGAGTTTCCTGCCTCCAGACCCTTTCTAATTCCCCCACACTTTTCTTTCATTTAAAGATATAATGAGCTGTCTCTCCAAAATACAACTTCGGTAACCTTATACTGGGGAACAAAATGCCCCATCTTTCCTATGACTAAGGATCTTCCTAGGATATGGGGTTGTGTGTGCTAAAATCAGAATAGTCCCTGACTGACAGAAGAGAGGGAACATAACTCAAAGTTATAAACATCATATATGAAAAACCCAGAGCTAATATCATCCTCAATGAGGAAAAACTGAGACCCTTTCCTCTATGGCCAGGAACAACAAAGGGATGTCCATTCTCAACACTGTTATATTACATAGTACAAGAAGTCCTAGCCTCAGCAAACAGAAAAAATACAAAAAGAAATAAAAGACATCCAAATAAGCAAAGAAGAACTCAAACTTTCACTATTTGCAGACAACATGATACTCTATTTATAAAATTCAAAGGACATACAAAAAATATTCTAGAATTGATACACAAACTCAGCAAAGTCACACAATGTACAGAAATCTGCCACATTTCTATACACCAATAATGAGGCAGCAGAAAGAGAAATCAAGGATCAATGTTATTTACAATTGCATCAAATCTCACAAGATACCTAGGAATAAACCTTACCAAATATGTAAATGAACTGTACTATGAAAACTATAGAACACTTACAAAAGAAATTGAACATGACACAAAGAAATGGAAAAGCATTCCATGCTCATGCATTGGAAAAACAAATATTGTTAAAATGTTTGTATTACCCAAATCAATTTACACATTTAATGCAATACCCATGAAAATACCACCAGCATCATTCACAGAGCTGGAAACAATAATCCTAAAATTTGTATGGAACCAAAATAGATCCTGAATAGCCAAAGCAATCCTGAAAAAAAAGGCGAAGTTGGAGTCATCAAAATTCTGGACTTCAAGCTGTATTGCAAAGCTTTAGTCATGAAGACAGTATGGTACTGGTACAAAATAAAAAAGGACACATAGATCAATGGAACAGAACAGAAAACCCAGAAATGGACTCATAACTATATGGTCAACTATTCTTTGAAAAAGCAAGGAAGAATATCCAATGGAAAAACCAGAAAGACTCTTCAACAAATGGTATTCAGAAAACTGGAAAGCAACATGCAGCAGAATGAAACTGGACCACTTTCTTACAAACCTTCCACAAAATTAATGCAAAATGAATGAAAGTCCTAAGTATGAGACAGAAAACCAAAATCCTAGAGTAAAGCACATGGGACAAACTCTTTGACATTGGCCATAACTTTTTTTTTTCAGTTTTTCGCATTGTGACTTCAGTTTTTTCTTTCTTTTTTTATTGTGTTATGTTAGTCACCGCACAATGCATCATTAGTTTTTGATGTAGTGTTCCAAGATTCATTGTTTATGTATAACACCAAGTGTTCTATGCAAATGTGCCCTCATTAGTTCCCACCACCCAGCTCACCCATCCCCCCAAACACAGGCTCACCCATCCTCCTAACCCCCTTCCCTCTAAAGACTTCAGTTTGTTTCTTGGAGTCCACAGTCTCTCATGGTTTGTCTCCCCCTCTGATTCCCCCCCTTCATTTTTCCATTCCTTCCCTTAATGTCCTCCATGTTATTCCTTATGTTCCACAAGTAAGTGAAACCATATGATAACTGACTTTCTCTGCTTGACTAACTTCACTTAGCATAATCTGATAACAACTTCTTAGTGAACAGGTCCCTTGAGGCAGGGGGAAAAAAAGCTAAAGCAAAAAACAAATAAACAAAAAACTACTGGGAATTCCTCAATATTAAAAACTGCACAGCAAAGGAAACAATCAACAAAACTAACAAACAACCTACAGAATTGGAGAATATATTTGCAAGTGATGTATCTGATAATGGGTAACTATCCAAAATTCATAAAGAACTTCTCAAACTCAACACCCCAAAACCAAATAATCCAGTTAAGAAATGGGCAGAACATATAGGTTTATTTTCAAAGAAGACATACAGATGGCTAACAGACACATGAAAAGATGTGCAACAATACTCATACATCAGCTTGTAGGTACAAGTCAAAACCACAGTGAGATACCACCTCACATCTGTCAGAGTGGCTAAAATTAATAGCACAAGAAGCAATAGGTTTTGGCAACGATGTGCAGAAAGGGGACTCCTGTTCCACAGTTAGTGGGGATTCAAATGGGTGCAGCCATTCTGCAAAACAGTATAGAACTTCCTCAAAAAGTTAAAAATAGAACTAGCTTATGATCCAGCAATAATATTAGTAGGTATTTATCCAAGGGATACAAAAATACTGATTTGAAGAGACACATGTACCCTGATGTTTATAGCAGCAATAGCCAAATTATGGAAAAAGCCCAAATGTCCATCAGCTGATGAATGGATAAAAAGGATGTTGTATCTATAGAAGAAAGAATATTACTCAGCCACTATAAAGAAAGAAATCTTGCTATTTGCAAAAACACTGATTGAACTAGATTACATTATGCTAAGTGAAAAATACCAGTCAGAGAAACATAAATACCATGTGATTTCACTCATATGTGGAATTTAAAAAAACAAAATGGATGAACTAGGAGAAGGGAGGTGAAAGAGAGGGAAAGAAATCACCAGATACTGTTAAACATAGAGAGTAAACATAGAGTTGCTGGAGGGGAGGTTGGTGGGAAGATGCACTAAATGGGTGATGGACATTAAGGAGGTACATTTTATGATGAGCCCTGGGTGTTATATGTAAGTGATGAATCACTAAATTCTACTCCTGAAACCAATACTATATGGTAACTAACTTGAATTTAAATAAAATCATTGAAGAAAGAAATTAAAAAGTAAAGATGATCATATTTATGTATAACTTTGCTTTATATCCTTTCCACTAAAAATCATACCATACATATTGTTATTAAAAAACAATTTAAGAAAAAGAATACTCCTTGGCCAAGTAGGACCATTTTTTCTTACCCTAGTTTATCTCTTCTCTCATTTCTTGAGTGGTTCCCCAGTTTTTTGCAAGATGAAAATCCATTTTTAAATAGGGAATAAGACTTTTCACAATATAACCCATGCTTAGCTTCTCTGTTTCTACTAGTGTTTTTCGTTTCTTTGTTTGTTTGCTTGCTTGCTTGTTTTCTAACAGTTGCACCATAGCTATACCACATTATTATATTATCTCTGGTCAAATACTACAGGAAATATTTGTTTCATAGTAATTTCATGTGCCTATATTATTTCTCTCACCAGCAATACTCTTCACTTTTTCATCACCTGTAGAATTTATACTGTACAAGTTTAATTCATTATTTCTATGACAATTTCTCTAACTCTTATTGCATGTTTTTCTTAATATGTTCAATTAGCTAACATATATCATGATTTTGATGTAGTGTTCAACAATTCATTAGTTGCAGATAACCCAGTACAGATCACCTCATATGCTGTCCTTAATACCCATAACTCTGTTACTGCCTCCCCCCATCCCCTCCCTTCTATAACTCTCAGTTTGTTTCATGGAGTCCAGAGTCTTTCATGGTTTGTTTATATCTCTAATTGCCCCCACCTCAGTTTTGGTACCTTGGCCCTTTCCACAGTTTGGTGATTATGGCCATTGCTGCTATGAACATTGGGGTACAGATGGCCCTTCTTTTCACTACATCTGTATCATTGGGGTAAATACCCTGAGTGCAATTCCAGGGTCATAGAGAAGCTCTATTTTTAACTTTTTGAGGAATCTCCACACTGTTTTCCAAAGTGGCTGCATCAACTTGCATTCCCACCAACAGTGTAAGAGGGTTCCCCCTTTTCCATATCCTCCAGGATTTTGATAGATCCCTGCCTCATGTTGAGGTCTTTCATCCATTTCGTGTTTATCTTTGTTTATGGTGTAAGACAATGGTCCAGTTTCACTCTTCTGTACATATTTTTATTGTTGTTATTGTTGTTGTCTGATTGCTATTGCTAGGACTTCTAGTACTACGTTGAACAACAGTGGTGAGATTGAGCATTCTTGATGTGTTCCTGACCTCAAAGGGAAGGCTGTCAGCTTTTCCCTACTGAGAATGATGTTCGCTGTGGGTTTTTCATAGATTTTATGAAGTTTAGGAATGTTCCCTCACTCCCCATACATACCTCTCTCCCTATACATACATAAAACATAGATAGAATTTTAATCAGAAACAAGGGATGTTCCCTTTATCCCTATGCCCTGAAAAGTTTTAATCAGGAAAGGTTGCTGTATTTTGTCAAATGCTTTGTCTGCATCAATTGAGAGGACCATGTGATTCTTCTTTCTTCTTTTATTGATTTGTTCTATCATATTGATTGATTTGCGAATGTTGAACCACCTTCGCATCCCAGGGATAAATCTCATTTGGTCGTGGTAGATAATCTTTTTAATATATTGTTGAATCCTATTAGCTAGGATCTTGTTGAGAATCTTGTCATCCATATTCATCAGGGATATTGGTCTGACATTCTCCTTTTTGATGGGGTCTTTGCCTGGTTTGGAGATCAAGGTAATGGTGGCTTCATAGAAAGAGTCTTGAATTTTTCCTTCTGTTTCTACTTTTTGAAATAGCTTCAGGAGAATAAGTCCTATTTCTTCTTTGAATATTTGGTAGAATTTCCAGGAAATGTATCAGGTCCTGTGCTCTTGTTTTTTGGGAGGTTTTTGATCACTGCTTCAATCTCGTTAGTAGGTATTGGTCTATTCAGGTTGTCAATTTCTTCCTGTTCCAGTTTCTTCCTGTTCCAGTTTATAGGTTTCCAATAATTCATCCATTTCATTTAGGCTGCTTAACTTATTGGCATATAGCTGTTGATAATAATTTCTGATGATTGTTTCTATATCCTTGGTGTCAGTTGTGATCTCTCCCCTTTCTTTCATTATTTTATTAATTTGGGGCTTCTCTCTTTTCTTTTGGATTAGTTTTGACCAGTGGTTGATCAATCTTATTGATCCTTTTAAAGAACCAGCTTCTAGTTTCATTGATGTGTTCTCCTGTATCTCTAATCTCTATCTCTGCTCTAATCTTGATTATTTCCCTTCTTGTGCATGAGGTTGGGTGAATTGGTTTTTGATTTTCCAGTTCTTTAAGTTGTAAAGAGAGCTGGTGTATTTGGGATTTTTCCTTTTTTTTTTTTTTAAGTGAGGCTCATATGGCTATGTACTTCCGCCTTAGGACAGCCTTTGCCATATCCCATAGACACATCAGCTGATGTGTCTTCATTCTCATTGATTTCCAAAAATTCTTTAAGTTCTTCTCTGATTTTCTTGTTGATCCAAACATTCTTGAGCAGGTTGGTCTTTAGCTTCCAAGTGTTTCAATTCCTTCCAAACTTTTTCTTGTGGTTGAGGTCCAGTTTCAAAGCATTGTCATCTCAGAATATGCACGGAGTATTCTCAAACTTTTGGTATCAGTTGAGCCCTGATTTGTGACCGAGTATGTGGTCTATTCTGGAGAAAGTTCCATGTGTGCTCAAGAAGAATGAGTATTCTCTTGTTTTAGGGTGGAACTTTCTGTATATATCTATGAGGTTCCTCTGGTCAAATGTGTCATTCAATGCTCTTGTTTCTTTATTGATTTTCTGCTTGGATGAACTTTCACTTACTGAGAGTGGCATGTTAAGATCCCTTACTATTAATGCATTCATATCAAAATGACTCATTATTTTGATTAACAGTTGGCTTATGTAGTTGGCTGCTCCCATATGGGGGGTATAAATATTTACAGTTGCTAGAACTTCTTGGTGGATAGACCCTTAATGACGTAATGTCTTCTCTATTTCTGATTACATTATTCAGCTTAAAATCTAATTTATCATATATGAGAATTGCTACCTCAGCTTTCTTTTGAGGTTTTTTGGCATGGAAGATGGCTCTCCAGCCCTTCACTTTCATTCTGGATGTATCTTTAGGTTCCAAATGGGTCCCTTGTAGACAGTATCTGGACAGGTCCTGTCGTTCTATCCAGTCTGCCACCCTGTGTCATTTTATAGGAGCATTTAGGTCATTCATGTTGACAGTGATTATTGAAAGACAAGTTTTTGTTGACATCATGTTGCTTGTAAAGTCCTTGGGTTCTTTCTTTATAGAACCCCCCTTCATATTTCTTGTACTGCCAGCTTGGTGGTCACATACCCTTCTAAACCTTGTTGGTCTTGGAAGCTCTTTATCTCTCCATCCATTTTTAATGTCAGGCTTGCTGGATAAAGTATTCTTGGCTGCATGTTCTTCTCATTTAGTGCCCTGAATATGTCTTGCCAGTCCTTTCTGGCGTGTCATGTTTCTCTGGACAGGTCTGATATTATTCTGATGTAATGCTATCTCTTCCCCCAGTTTCTCTCAGGACCTCTTGTCTAAAATTTTCATTCATTAATTTCACAATTAAGTGTCTGGAGGTCTTTCTAGACTCATTGATCCTGGGGGTGTCTTTTCTGCCTCTAGGACATGAACACTTGTTCCATTCCCCAGATTGGGGAAATTTTCTTTGAGAATTTGTTCAGACATATCTTCTAGTCATTTCTCTTTCTCCACCACCTCAAGGATCCCAATAATTCTGACATTGGAATGTTTTATGATGTCATTTATTTCCCTAATTCTGTTTTCATGGCTTCTAAGCTGTTTGTTCAAGGCCTTCTCCTGATCCTTGTTTTCTATCAGTTTTTCTTCTAGGTCATTAATTCTATCTTCTGCCTTGTTTACACTAGCTGTTACAGTATTTAGATTAGATTGCATCTCATTGATAGCATTTTTAACTTCTGTCAGATGGGCTCTCACTTCCACCCTTAGATATTCTATGTTGTCACTAATGGTTTTCTCCAACCTAACCATTGCCTCGATAATTGTTACCCTAAATTCTTCTTTCAACATACTGTTTATGTCCATATCCAATAGTTCTGTGGGAGAGGGCACAGTCTCTGAATTTTTCCCCTGTTGGGTGTTCTTCCTCCTATTCATTTTGGTGAGAGGTGTTTGAGGGGATGTATAGCTAATATATCAACCATGATCCAGGCAAGGTGTACCCTCACAGTTTTTGCAGATCAGGAATCTGAGAACAGCCTAGCTGTTGGTTTTGGGTCTTTGCACTGTGCTGAAGTCATCTGAAGGCTTGAGTGAGGGCTGGAGGATGCACTTCTAAATTTACTCATATTCCTGTTGACAGGGAGCTTCAATTCCTCACCACACCATCCACTCATCCCAATGTGACAGCTGCCCTCCCTCAGAATGAGTGATCTTGTGTTTTTAACTAATACTTAAACATGATTTTTTCATATATTTATGTCACAAAACTCTCGTGTGCTCCAGTGGGAACATGACTCCAGAACACTGGGTCCTGTCTTTCTATCCAATCTGCAACCCTGTGCTATTTCATGGGAATATTTAGGCCATTCATGTTGAGGTAACTATTCAAAGATATGAATTCAATGTCATCTTATTGCCTATAATTTCCCTGTTTCTATAGACTGTCTATAAATTCCTGGTCTATACTAGTCTTTGGGGCCTTTCTTCTTTTTATAGAATCCCCTTTATATTTCTTGCAGGACTGGCTAGTTTTCAGTTTCTGCCTGTCCTGGAAACTCTTTAACTCTCTTTTGTTCTGAATGAAAGCTTTGCTGGAGAAAATATTCTTGGCTGATATTCTTCTCATTTAGTACTTTGAATGTGTCTTTCCAGCCCTTCCTGGCCTGCCAGATCTCTTCAGATAGGTCTGATGTTATTCTGATTACTTCCTCCATATGTAAGAAATATCATTCTAGATGCCCTCAGGATAACTTCCTTGTTTAAGATTTGCAAGTTTCAGTATTATATGCTGGCATTTGGTCTATTTTTATTAATTTTGGGAGGGTCCTCTCTGCCCCTTGCGTGCAAATGCTTGTTTCCTTCCCAAGATTAGGGATGTTCTCAGCTATGATTTGCCTTCTAGTCTCCTCTCTTTTTCCACCCTTTCTGAGATCCCAATAATTCTGAGATTGGAACATCTAAGTCTTTTCTCATTGGCTTCTAGCTGCCTATCCCTAGTTCCCTTGGCTTCCTTCCTTTCTATCCCTTTATCTTGTAGATCACTGACTCCTTCTCCTGCCTCATTTATCCTGGCTGTCAGAGTATCCAATTTAGGCTGCATCTCATTCATAGCCCTTTTTTAAAGATTTTATTTATTTATTTGACAGACGGATATCGCAAGTAGGCAAAGAGGCAGGCAGAGAGAGAGGAGGAAGCAGGCTCCCACTGAGCAGAGAGCCCGATTTGGGGCTTGATCCCAGGACCCTGAGACCATGACCTGAGCCAAAGGCAGAGGCTTTAACCCACTGAGCCACCTAGGCGCCCCGATTCATAGCATTTTTAAGTTTGACCTGATTAGATTTCATTTATGCCCTTAGAGATTCTATGTTGTTGGTGATGTTTTTTTCAAGTCTAGCTGTTGACTTCATAATTGCTACCCTGAACTCTGACATCTTGCTTACACCCAAATACATCATATCTGTGGCAGAGGACATTGTCTATGGTTCTTTTCTTTGTTGGGAGTTCTTCCTCCTATTCATGTTGTTGAGGGATGTTTGAGGGAATGTACAGAGTCTGAAATGTCAACCATGACCCAAGAAAAATGTACCTGTGAAAAAATCCAAAGTGGTTGAAATCTATCACAGACACACCATCGAATCCAAGATTATCCAAAACAATAAAAAA
>ML095561.1:0-27340 GCA_003697995.1 Taxidea taxus jeffersonii
TTTAGTTCTTTTATTTCTCCAGAAAGGGCTTTTATTTCTCCTGACAGGGTTTCTCTAATATCTTCCATGCCTTTTTCGAGCCCGGCTAGAACCTTGAGAATCGTCATCCTGAATTCCAGATCTGACATATTACCAATGTCTGTATTGATTAGGTCCCTAGCCTTTGGTCCTGTCTCCTGCTCTTTTTTTTGTGGTGAGTTTTTCCGCCTTGTCATTTTGTCCAGATAAGAATCCGCTGTTCTCCTTGTTAAGTGAACTTGGTCTTGGCTGGATTTCTTGTTGATCTTCTGGGGGAGGGGCCTGTTGTAGTGATTCTCAAGTGTGTCTGCCCCAGGCGGAATTGCACCGCCCTTACCAGGGGCCGGGCTAAGTAATCCTCTCAGGTTTGCTTTCAGGAGCTTTTGTTCCCTGAACGCGCTTTCTGTAGAGTTCCGGAGGACGGGAATGACAATGGCGGCCTCCCAATCTCTGGTTCAGAGGAGCTGAGAGCTAGGGGCCCCAGTCTTCAGTGCGCCTTCAGAGAAAAGCGTTTAATCCCTCCAGTCTCCCTAGCCCACGTTTGCGCCAGAGACCGCGCGCCCGCCTGCAGACACCGCGCGCCCGCAGACACCGCGCGCGCCCGCAGACCGCGCTCAGAGAAAATCGTGCGTAAGCAGTCCCGTCTCACTGGCTTCTGGGAGTGCTCCGAGCTCACCCAGCCTGTGACCAAGCGTCTCTGTCTCTGGCAGAGTCCCACCTGGAGTCTTCAAACCCCATAGATCCCTGAGCTCTCCCGGGTCGGAGTCTCCCCGGATCTTGTGGGGACCCCTCGCAGAGAGCACCGGCCAGTGTCACAGACCACTAGGAAATCTCGGCTCTGTCTCCGCAGCCGGCTTCCCCGCTCTAATACCTGTGAGCTCTGCGACACTCAGACACCCCCGATCCTTCTGTGACCCCGTGGGACCTGAGTCCACGTTGTCCCCGTGAGGTCTTCACCCCAGTTTAGCCTCTGGATTGATGTCCCTCCATGGAGCCGACTTTTAAAAGTTCTGATTTTGTGCTCCGCCGCTTGCTGGGAGCCGGCCCCTCCCCCTGGGGTCTATCTTCCCGTCGCGTTGGATTCACTTCTCCGCTGGTCCTACCTTTCAGAAAGTGGTCAATTTTCTGTTTCTAGAATTGTTGTTTTTCTTCTCTTCGATCTCCTGTTGGATTTGTAGTGTTCGGAATGGTTTGATAGTCTATCTAGCTGATCTCCTGCTGGCTGATGTCGTCTCAGCCTCCTACTTCTCTGCCATCTTCTAAATTTGTTCTTAGATCTTAATCTTAATGTATAGACCCCTTAATTATGATATAATTCTCTTTCTCATCAGTTGTCACTATCTTTTTTTAAATTAGTTTGTCATAAGTATTCTGACTTTCTTTTGATGTCTATTAGTATGGTGGTTCTTCATCTTTTCACCTTCCATCTGCAGTTGTCTTTAGGTCTAAAATGAGTAACTTGTAGGCATTATATAGATGGTCTTGTTTTTTAATCCATTCTGATGCCCTATGTATTTTAATTGGAGCATTTAGTCCAATTACATTCAGAGTGATTTTTGATAAATATGAATTTATTGCCATCATGTTCCTTGCAAAGTTGGTTTCTGGTGTTGTTCTCTGTTCCTTTTATGTTTTTCTTGATTTTGGTATTTTTCCCTACTGAAGGGGTCCCCTTTAATATTTCTTGCAGGGTTTGTTTAGTGATCATGAACTCCTTTAGTTTTTGTTTGTCTGGGAAACTTTATCTCTCATTCTATTCTGAATAACAACCTTGTGGTATAAAGTATTCCCCACTGCATATTTTTCCTACTTAGCAGTTGAATGTATCATGCCACATTCTTCTGCCCTGCCAAGTTTCTGTGGACAGATTTACTGAAAGCAGATTAGTCTTCCCTCATAGGTTAAGGACTTTTTTCCTTCACTGCTTTCAGGATACTTTCCTCGGCTGTGTGTTTTGTGAATTTGAGTATGATACATTTTAGTGATGGCCAGCTTTTATTAAATTTAATGGGAGGTCTCTGTACATGTTGGATTTTGATGTCTGTTTCCTTCCCCAGATTAGGGAAGTTTCCAGCTATAATTTGCTCAAATAAAACTTCTGTCTTTTTCTCTCTCTTCTTCTGGGACTCCTATGATACAAGTTTTATTATGTTTTAAGTAATCTTTGAGTTCCCTAAGCCTATGTTCATGATCCAATGTCTTTTCCTCTTCTTTTCAGCTTCTTTATTTTCCATAATTTTATTTTCTACATCTCTGATTCTTTCCTCTGCTTCATCCATCTTCATTATCATGTCATCCAGTTGGGTTTGCATCTCAGTTGTAGCATTTTTAATTTCAACCTGACTAGTTTTTATTTCATTTATCCCTGTAGTAAGGGATTCTTTATTATCGTCTATGCTTTTTTCAAATCCAGCTAGTATCTTTATAATTGTTTTTTTTTTTTTTTTCAAATCTGTTTCACACATCTTAATTATATCTGTATTGATTAATCTCTGGCCATTATTCTTCCTGATCTTTCTTTGGGGTGAATTCCTCCATCTTGTCATTTTGTCTAGGTTAGTGTGTGTGTGTGTGTGTGTGTTAGGAAAGCCTTTCATATTCCTGTTTCTGAGTGTATTCACTATATTAAGAGGAGAACTAAAAAATGGGTGTCCTCTATGTACTTTGCTTTGTGTTTTGGCTGCTCCTACCCTCAGGTCAGTTAGAGTGTTTCACCTTGTGCACTGTGTGGCAAATTTTAACTAGATGTATTTTGGTGTTAAGATTCTATTTCCTCTAGAGCTGAAGCTATGCAACTCTCTATGATCAGTAGATCGGTGTGGAAGAGGGTTTTATGCTGATTTTCTGGGGGATGGGTCTGCTCCACTGACTCTCAGGTGGACTTCTCTATTGCAGCTGCACCTGTAGGGCATAGGGAGGCAGAGGCTTGTTATAACTGGCTACAGTCTCCACTGGGAGGTGCTGTGTTGCTTTGTGATGCTGGTCAATGCTGATGTGATGCTTTTGCCACTTGCTGGTTTGTCCCAGAAAATCAGCCACATGGCCACAGAGAAGTTTGACATCTATGGTAAAGCGTAACAAATAGCTGGCACCAAGGCTTGCTTCCCTCACCAGGTGTTTTTTTTTTTTTTTCTTACACTAGGGAATGGGGCAGTATGTTGGCACCAGCAGTCCTTCTGTCCCCAGAGAGGCTGTAACACTCCCAAATGCACTCCAAGAAAGGGAAATGTCTCTGCCAGGGCAACCCAGGGAATCCTAAGAATATGCTGCTCATTCCCTGAGCAGGTCTCTGTCTTCCTTTCCCGCAGCAGCACCACTAAGCCCACCAAGCACAATCCCAGTGATGGTGTGGACTTCTAAAACTTTAGAGTTTGTGCTTCACTGCTTATAATAATTTATGGTTGTCATTCCCTCTCCTTTTCTTACCCAATGGTTTGGGAACAGTTTTTCTTGGGCAAGCACCTATATACTTCTCTCTCACACACACTTCTCTCTCCACAATCTCAGTTCTCCCTCCACTCTGCAACACCTATAATTCTTTTGTCCCCCAAATCAACTCTCAGCAGCCCCTACCTTCCATGAGGTGGTAATTTTTCTACTTGTAGATGTGCAGCTGTGTTCTCTCAGTCCTCAGATCAATTTCTTGGGTATTCAGAATGATTTGATAATTATCTAGCTGTGTTTGAGGAAAAGACAAGCCTATATTCTCCCTATTTCTCTGCCCCCTTAACAACTCCTCCAGCACTTATTGTATAGGACAAAATAGACTTTTAGACAAAGATTGTAACAAGAAACAAAGAAGGTCACCATATAATAATTAAGGGGACATTTCAACAGGAAAATATAAGAATTGCAAATCTTTATGCAACCAACAAAACAGCACCCAAATACATAAAACAGTTACTAAAAAACATAATGAAAGTAATTGATAATAACACAGAAATAATAGTAGATGTTAACCCCCCAGTCACATCAAGGATAGATCATCTAAACAGAAAATTAACAAGAAAGGAATGTCACTGAATGACACATTGTAATAGATAGATTTGGCAGATATATTCAGAACATTCCATCCTAAAATAGCAGGTTATACATTCTTTTCAAGTGCACATGGAATATTCTCCAGAATAGATCACATATTAGTCCACAAAACAAACCTCAAGAAATTGAAGATTGACATCATACCATGTCCCTTTACTAGCCACAGTTCTTTGAAACTAAATGTCAAGCAAAAGAAAAAATCTGGAAAAACTCCAAGTAGGTAGAGGTTAAAAATGAATGGGTCTACTAAATAATGAATGGGTCAGCCAGGAAATCAAATAATAAAAAGAAAAGTTTATGGAAAAAAATGAAAATAAAAACACAACATTCCCAAATTTCTGAGATGCAACAAAAGCAATCCTAAGAGGGAAGGATAGAGCAATACAGGCTTACCTCACGAAGCAAGAAAAATCTCAAGAATCTGACCTTGTACTTAAAAAAGCTAGAAAAAGAATAAGAAAAAAAAAAACAAAACCAGCAGAATAAAGAAAATAATAAGAATCAAGTAGAAATAAATTATACAGAAACAAAAAAAAATCAAAATAAAACCAGGAGCTTGTTCTTGGGGAAAAAAATCAATAAAATTGATAAACTTTTAGGCAAACTTATCAAGAGAGAAAGAGAAAGTACTCAAGTAAATAAAATCACAATGAGAAAGAAGGAATAACAGCCAACAGCACAGAAATACAAACAATCCTAAGAGAATATTAAGAAAAAACTATATACCAGCAAACTGGACAACCTGGAAGAAATGGATAAATTCCTAGAAACATATAAATTACCAAAACTGAAACAGGAAAAAATAGAAAATGTGAACAGACAGATTAACAGAAAATAAATGTTATCAGTAATCAAAAAACTCACAATAAGCAAAAATCTAGGACCACATGGATTAAAAAGGGAATTCTGCCAAAAATTTAAAGAATTAATATCTATTCTTCTCATTTTTTCCCAAGAAATAGAAAAGGAAGGAAAACTCCAGATTCATCCTATGAGTCCAGAATTACACTGACACCACAAAAAAGAGAAATAAAGGCAGGTATCCCTGATGAACATAAATGCAAATTCCTCAACAAATTATGAGAAAATTAAATTCAACAATACATTAAAAATAGCATTACCTATGATCAAGTGGTATTTATTCCAAGGTTGCAAGGGTGGTTCAGCATTTGCAAATCAATCAATATGAAACATCACAATAAGAAGAGAAATAATAATAACTATACAATCATTTCAAGTTGCAGAAAAGCATTTAATAAAGTGCAAAATCTATCTTTTTTTATTATTAAGTTGAATTAGCCAGCATACAGTACATCACTAGTTTTTGATATAGTGTTTAATGATTCATTAGTTGTGTGTAACACCCAGTGCTCATCAGATCATGTATTCTATTAAAGATTTTACTTACTTATTTGTCAGAAAGAGAGAGAAAGCACACAAACAGGGGGAGCAGCAGGCAGAGGGAGAATCACGCTCCCCACTGAGCAAGGAATCCAATGTGAGACTTGTTCCCAGGACTCTGGGATCATGATCTGAGCCAAAGACAGATGCTTAACCGACTGAACCACCCAGGCATCCCACCAAAGTACAAAATCCATTCATGATAAAAACCCTCAACAAAGTAGACTTAGAGGGAACATAACTCAACATAACAAAGTACATATATGCAAAAGCCCTGGACAGCAACATGCTAAAGAACGAAACTGGACCCTTTCTTACACCATATATAAAAAATTCAAAATGGATGAAATACCTAAATGTGAGAGAGGAAAGCATTGAAATCCTAAAGAAGAACATACGCAGTGACCTGTTTGACATTGGCCATAGCAATTTCTTTCTAGATATGTCTCCTGAGGCATGGGAATCAAAAGCAAAAATAAAATATTGTGGCTATATAAAAATAAAAAAGCTTCTGCACAGCAAAGGAAACTATCAACAAAACTAAAAGACAACCTACTGAATGGGAGAAAATAGTTACAAATGAAATACCAATAAAGGGTTAATATCCAAAATATATAAAGAACTCATACAACTCAATAGCAATAGTGACAGTTATAATAATCCAGTTAAAAATGGACAAATCCCTGAATAGACAATTTTCTAAAGAAGATATATGAATGGCCAACAGGTGCAAGAAAAATGTTCAATATCACTAGATATCAGGAAATGAAAATTAAAACCACAATGAGATAATACCTCATAACTCTTAGAGTAGCCATCATCAAAAAAAACAAGAGATAAATGCTGGCATGGCTGTGGAGAGAAGGGAATATTTGTGCCCTGTTGGTGTTGTGCCCTGTTGGATTGTAAATTAGTACAGCTAATAAAGAAAACATTATGGAAGTTCCTCAGAAAATTAAAAATTTGGTATCTTATAATCTATCAATATCTCTTCTGTGGATATATACAAAGGAAAAAAATATTAACTCCAAGAGATATATGCACCCCCATATCCATAGCAGCAGTATTTACAATAGCCAAGGCACTGATTATATATGTATATATATATAAACACATTTTTAAAACCCATTTATCCATTGAAAGACACTTGGGATATATATCCCAAGTATATATCACGTTAAAAAAATATATATACATATATGCATATATATATGAATATTATTCACCCATAAAATGAAGAAATCCTGCCACTTATGACAACACTGGTGATGTAACTTAAAGGCGTCATTCTAAGTGAAGTAAGTCAGATAGAGAAAGACAAGTATTGTATACTCTCATTTATATTTAGAAACCTAAAAAATATATATAGAAAAAGGGATCAGATTTGTTGTCTGTTACCAGAGGTGGAAGGTGAGGAGAGGTGGTATTGGAGGAAGGCAGTCAGAAGATATAAAGTAAATAAGTGCCGGGGTTGTAATGTACAGCCTGATGAGTATAGGTAACAATGCTATATGATATACAGAATGTTTGTAAGAAAGTAAATCCCAAAAGTTTACAACACAAGGTGATTTTTTTCCTTTTTCTTTTCCCCATTCTTTTCTTTTTATTGTATCTTCATATGCTATATGCCTTAAACTTATATGCAAGATATATCAATTATTTCTCAATAAAACTGAGAAAAGGGACACGTTAGTGGCTCAGTCAGTCAAGCGTCTGCCTTCAGCTTAGGTCATGATCCCAGGGTCCTGGGATTGAGTCCTGCATTGGCCTCCTTGCTCATTGGGGAGCCTGCCTCTTCCTCTGCCTGCCATTCCCCCTGCTTGTGCTCTCTCTCTCTGACAAAAAAAAAATCTTTTAAAAAATAAAATAAAACAGAAAAAAGACATACTAGCTTACATTTTTGCATAAAGGTGAAATTAACTTCTATCTCTTATAAATTGTCATTATTTTGTCTCTCTGTCACAACAAATACATTTATACACTAGAAAGTCAGTGAACCAAAATTTAAAGAGGCTGCTATAGTAGAAGTGACAATAATAACGAGGCAGTATGGAAATACTTTATCTTTCAGAACCTAAATTCCTTAATCTTTAAAATGAAAATAATGTTAGTACATAACTCTTTAATAGTGTTTAGATAATTAAATGCAACAATGCATATAAAATACCCAACACTGTGTTTGATACCTAGTGGGTACTCAATAAGTGGTAGTTCCTCTTATCATTGCTGGCATAGTGAAGATTAAATGAGATAATATATGAAATATCCTTGGGATATGGTAATTGATAAGTGGTAGCCTTTGTTTTTGATGCCTTTATTCCTACTATTGTTATTGTCATTATTATACTTATTGATGATAGTGGGATCCATATTGGATTGGAAAACAAAACCAGAATTATTATTCTTTTCTTTTTCATTTATTTATTTTTTAGGTTCAAGTGTAATTAACAGTGTTACATTAGTTTCAGGTATACAATACAGTGATTTAACAGTTCTATACATTACTCAGTGTTTATTATGATAAGTGTACCTTTAACACCCTTCACCTATTTTACCCGGTCCCCAACCAGCTGCCCTCTGGCAACTATACTTAAGAGTCTGTTTTTTATAGTAAGAGTCTGCTTTTACATCTGTCTCTTTCTTATTTTGTTCGTTTCTTTTTTTTTTTTCTTAAATTCCACATATGAGTGATCTAGATCCATCCATGTTGCCGCAAATGACAAGATTACATTTTTATGGCTGAGTAATATTCTTTTCTGTATAAATACATCTCCTTTATCCATCATTTATGGATAGACATTTGTGTTGCTTCCATATCTTGGCTATTGTAAATAATGCTGCAATACACATAAGGATGCACATATCTTTTTGAATTAGTGTTTTCTTTTTCTATATACCCAGTCATGGAATTATGGAATCATAGAGTAATTCTATTTTTCAAAGTTTTTTTTTTTTTTTTTTTTTTGAAACTCCATGCTGTTTTCCACAGTGGCTGCAAAAGTCTGCATTCCACTAACAGTGCACAAAAGTTCCTTTTTATTCATATACTTGTCAACACTTGTTGCTTCTCGTGTTTTGGTTTTAGCCATTTTGACCAATGTGAGGTGATATCTCAGTGGTTTTGATTTTCATTTCTCTGATGATTAGTGATGTTGAGCATCTTTTCATGTGTCTGTTGACCATCTCTTTTTTGGAAAAATATCTATTCACATCTTCTGACCATTTTTAATTAGATTATTTTATTTTTGGTGTTGAGTTGTGTAAGTTAATTATATATTTTAGATATTAACTCCTTATTGGCTATATCATTTACAAATATCTTCTCCCATTTGGAGGGTTGTCTTTTTGTTTTGTTCATGTGTTCCTCAGCTCTGCTGAAGATTTTTATTTTGGTGTAGTCCCAATAGTTTAATTTTTTCCTTTGCCAAAGGAGACATATCTAGAAAAAATATTTTGATGACTGATGTCAAAGACAGTACTGCTTATGTTTTCTTCTAGAAATATTATTGGTTCCAGATCTCACATTTACATCTTTAATCCATTTTGAGTTTATTTTTGTATATGGTCTAAGAAAGTGGTCCAGCTTCATTCTTTTGCATGTTGTCCAGTTTTCCCAGCACCATTTTGTTCAAGAAATGGTCTTTTCCCCATTGTATATTCTTGCCTCTTTCATTGAAGATTAATTAACCATTTAAGTGTGGGTTTATTCCTGAGATCCCTATTCTGTTCTATTGAACTGTGTGTCTATTTTTGTTTCAGTATCATGGTGTTTTGATTACTACAGATTTGTAATATATCTTAAAATCTGGGATTGTGATACCTCTAGTTTTGTCCTCCTTTTTCAAGATTATAAAGCCAGATTTTTTTTGATACTGATGAGGGGTCATTGAAAGAAAGTCCGTGATGAAGGCAAATATCAGATCCAGGAGCGAGTGAAAAGAATTAGACAGACTAGGAATTAAGGTCAGAGAGAAAGAAATTTCCAGTGTAACTTGAATTTATGCAAGCCTCCACCAATTATGTGTAAAAATGATGCATATTAACAATAATGCTTGAACTTTAGTGGCTTTTGTTCCCATCTACTTGATGAAGTTTTAGAATATAAGTGAGGTTCAACAGGGTGGAGTCCAGAGTTGATGACCAAGAAAGAATTCTTGAGACGTCTTTGGTGCAAAATGATGGTTTATTAAATCATGGGGACAGGACCCATGGGCAAAAGGAGCTGCTGCACTGGGGTTGTGAGGCGTGGCTGATTATATACTATGGGGTTGGGGGAGGTAAGGAAAAAGGGAGGTTTCAAAAGAGCTTTCATATGCTACAGAGGGCCTACAAGATACCAGAGGTCTTGCCATTGTCAAGTTAAGGATTTTTTTTTTCCTTTTAAGTAAGGCATTAACAGCAAAATAGGTGGGAGCTTCCTGGGGGAATGTTACACTCCTGCTATCACATGTCCTTATCAATAAGCTTTAGGTTTAGAAGAAATTTAATTTTACATTTCCCTTGGCTTCAGCCTCCCTCAATTTTATGGAGGGAAAGGTGATGTTAGAGCTTCAGGAACTGAGTTATTGGTCTTTGGAAATTAGGCTATTGATAAGAAAGCCTCTTCCTTGTAAATCACTAGAACGTTTGTAAATGGAAGGGGACTCAGGTCTTGCAGGATTGTGATCTCTGTAAGTTAACTATCTGTTTTACCTTTAAGGCAGCCAGGAATGCCTGAGGAATGTCACACATGTCACAGGGGTGGGGGGTGTAGGGTGCCAGCTTCTTTGTCCTCAGCTAGCCTTCTGTTCCTTTCAGCTAGCCTTCTGTTCCCTCATCACCCTGATGCATGGCCTTAATCCCCTCTAAAGTGACACCATCACTTCCTCTTCCAACCATTTCTAGAAGTGTCTAGGTATGTTCCACATGGTGTTCAAAAACACATATGCTCTCTTGCAACATTGTCACCAATCAAGAAGTCCACTGGTTTGATGCTGAGATTGTATTCTAGACTGGGCCATGTGGTCCCCACTAGTTGCAACTGCTAACTCTACAAGGCACTACAGCTTCCCCTAGACACCATCACTTAAAAAAAAAGTCAGTGTCAAAGCTCTACAAAAGTTGGTTATGAGGTAAAGAATGCCTTTGTCCTTTTTGGTGTTATACTTTCAAAAGGAAGAGGCAATGTTGTTTTAGCCCCAGTTGTCTTGTGGAGTGTATATAGTGAAATAGCCTTTTTGCAGTTTTATATACATTCCTCTCATTGTCCATAGGCCCTATACATGAGTAGATTTTTTAAGGGGCAAGTGAATAGATAGATCAGAATTAGTAGCACAATATTATACTCAGAATCATTCTCCCCTTCCAAGGATTAAGGATTCATTCTTGGTCCAAAAATTATGCCTTTTTTTCTCTTCCTCTATGAAAAAATTACCTAAAAGATGCCTGGGTTTTTCTGGTAGGCAGTCCCATTATTTTAACAAACCCAGAAAAATATTAGAAACAACTTAATTTAAAAATATGGTTTTTATCTCCTTTGCAGATAGCCTGGGGCCAGTTCTTCAGACCAGTTAGTTAGGATGGAATCAGTAGTGGGAGTTGAAAAAAGCCCTGGGGTGGAAGGACACAACCAAAATAATGGGTGATGCTAGAGTCAGAGGACATGCTAAATCTAAACCTGGCAGGCAGGAAATCTACAATGCAAATAGTCAGGAAGAGAATAAAGAAGTGTACCACATTCCAGAGGGGTCAGAAATTGTTTTGAACATAAAGTAAAGAAAAAGCCATAAATCTGGCAAGAGAGAATGAGAAAAAGTAGAGGCAGGCCCAGTTCAAACTAGGAGGGTCCTGAAAAATTATTTAACATTGTTTGTTACTTCTTTTTCTTTTCTTTCTTTCCTTTTTTTTTTTTGTTTTTTTTTTGTTGTTGTTGTTGTTGTTTGTTTGTTTTGAGTCAGTGAGGGCAAAATCAGTGCATGCATCACTCTGGTTTGAAGTGGCAGAAATAAGATCAACACTCCTACTTCCTTTAACATTTTTCCTGGATGAATTACAATTAATGTTGCCCTGTACTCACTTGAAGGGAATCCCTGATATATTATGGGACATTAAAAATAATTATACAACTTCAGTAGGGTCTTTTTAAATATAGAGAGATGGATTTGCGGGACCTGGTAGAACATACTAGCAGAGTAAGGAAGACCTTAGGCACATATTTCCCATTAACACAACAAGATAACTTTCAAATCATTCTAAATGGCCCAGAAATAAACCAGAGGACTGAAATAACAAACTCCACAACTAAAGGGAGGAAGAAGACACATTGAATAAGATAGGATGTGTGGAGATATGGTTTAGGGAAGAAGTGGATCACAGGCGTTGTGCATGGGAGGGAGCCATGGTTGTGGAGAAGGGCGAGACAGAAGAGAACACAGGAGAATGCAAAAGGAGAACGTTTTCCCAAAGCCATTCACTGTGAAAATGGGGAGGGGGCTGATTTTCATGTGTTCTTGCAACCGGCCTTAAATCCTGCAGTTTTCAACATCAGCAGGCTCAGCTGGGATAGAACCCTGAGGGCACTGCCCTGTTCCTGGAGAGAAGGTAGGCAAACAATGCAGGGGGAAGATGATGGTGACAGCAACTTAAAGAACATCTGGGAGACACAGAGGAGAGATTATTCATTCCCCTTGGAGCATGTCCTTGAGAGTCAACATTCACAGAGATACCTATCTGGGGACAAAGGAGCTGGCCAAGGCCATCTCTCTCTTTGGCCCTTCAGCATAAAAACAGAGCAACCTGTAGGAAACACTGCCATGGTGACACTGGCTGACTAGCTTGCTTAAACCAGGTCCCAAACCCCTGTGCTAGGGTGGGACTGTCCTTTGGGGTAAATGCCCAGTAATGCAATTGCTGGGGTCATAGGGTAGCTCTATTTTTAACTTTTTGAGGAAGCTCCACACTGTTTTCCAAGGTGGCTGTACCAACTCGCATTCCCACCAACAGTGTTAGAGGGTTCCCCTTTCTCCACATCCTCTCCGACATATGTTGGTTCCTGCCTTGTCAATTTTTTTTTTTGCATTCTAAGTGGTGTAAAGTAATATCTCAATGTTGTTTTGATTTAACTATCTCTGATGGCTAATGATGTTGAACATTTTTTCATCTCTCTCTTAGCCATTCATATGTCTTCTTCAGAGATGTGTCTATTCATGTCTTCTGATGATTTTTGACTGTATTATTTGGTTTTTGGTTGTTGTGCTTGAGAAATTCTTTCTAGATCTTGGATACCAGCCATTTATCTGTAGTGTCATTTCCAAATATCTTCTCCCAATCCATGGTTTGCCTCTTTGGTTTTGTTTGTTTTGTTATTTATTTATTCACTTATCTATCTATCATCTATCATCTATCTATCTATCATCTATTTATTTATTGTGTTATGTTAGCCACTTTGTTTTGTTGGCTATTTCCTTTGCTGTACAGAGTTGTTTATCTTGATGAAGTCCCAAAAGTTCATTTTCAGTTATTTCCCTTGCCTTTGGAGATGTGTCTTGAAAGAAGTTGTTGTGGCTGATGTTGAAGAGGTTACTGCCTATGTTCTCCTCTAGGACTTTGTTGGATTCCTGTCTCACATTGAGATCTTTCATCCATTTCGAGTTTATCTTTATGTATGGTATAAGAGAATGGTCGAGTTTCATTCTTCTGTACAGAGCTGTCAAATTTTCCCAGCACAATTTATTGAAGAGACTTTCTTTTTCCATGGGATTATTTTTTCCTGCTTTGTCAAAGATCAGTTGACCATAGAGTTGAGGGTCCATATCTGGGCTCTTTATTCTGTTCCATTGATCTATGTGTCTGTTTTTGTGCCAGTACCATTCTGTCTTGGTGTTCACAGCTTTGTAATATAGCTTGAAATCAGGCAATGTGATGCCCTCAGCTTTGTATTCCTTTTTCAACATTCCCTTGGGGATTCACTGTCTTTTCTGTTTCCATGTAAATTTTAGTATATGTGCTGCCGAAGCGAGCACTGTTTCCATGTAAATTTTAAGATTGTTCCTGCACTTTGAAAAATGTCATTGGTATTTTGATTGGGATGGCATTAAATGTACACATTACTCTGGACAGCATAGACATTTTAACAATGTTTATTTTTCTGATCCATGAGCATGGATCAATCTTTTTGTCTTTACAATTTCTTTCATGAGTGTTCTGTAGTTCCTTGAGTATATATCCTTTACCTCTTTGGTTAGGTTTATTCCAAGGTATCTTATGGTTTTTGGTGGTATTGTAAATAGAATTATTCCCTAATTGCTCTTTCTACAGTTACATTGTTAGTATATAGGAAAGCAACTGATTTCTGTGTATTGATTTTGTATACTGCCACATTACTGAATTGCTGTATGAGTTCTAGTAATTTGGGGGTTGAGTGTTTTGGTTTTCCACCTAAAGAATCATGTCATCTGTGAAGAGAGTTTGACTTCTTCTTGCTAGGACTTCTAGTACTATGCTGAACAATAGTGGTGAGAGTGGGCATCCTTGTCATGTTCCTGATCTTAAGGGAAAGGCTCTCAGCTTTTCCCTGTTGAGGATATTTTTATAGCTTTTATGAAATTGAGGAATATTCCCTCTCTTCCCACACTCCAAAGAGTTTTAATCAGGAAAGGATGCTGTATTTTGTCAAATGCTTTTTCTGCCTCAATTGAGAGGACCATATGGTTCTTGTTTCTTATTAATATGTTCTATCACACTAATTGATTTGTGAATGTTGAACCATCTTTGCATTCCAGGAATTAATCCCACCTGATTGTGATGGATAATCCTTTTTATTGTACTGTTGGATCCTATTAACTAGGATCTTGTTGAGGATATTGGTCTGAAATTCTCTTTTTTGGTGGGGTCTTTGCCTGGTTTTGGAATCAAGGTAATGCTAGACTCATAGAAAGAGTTCAGAAGTCTTCCTTCTGTTTCTATTTTTTGATACAGCTTTAGGGGGATAGGTGTTATTTCTTCTTTAAATGGCAGAATTCTTCTGAGAATCTATCAGGCCTGGCCACTTGTTTTTTGGGAGGTTTTTGATCACTGCTTCAATTTCATTACTGGTTATTTGTCTACTCATGTTATCAATTTCTTCCTGTTTCAGTTCTGGTAGTTTAAAGTTTTCCAGGAATGCATCCATTTCTTCTAGGTTGCTAAACTTATTGCCATATAGTTTTTGATAATTTCTGATGACTCTATTTCCTTAGTGTTAGTTGTGATCTCTCCCCTTTCATTTATAATTTTATTAATTTATGTCCTTCCTCTTTTCTTCTGGATAAGTCTGACCAGTGGTTTGTCAATCTTATTAATTCTTTCAAAGAATCAGCTTCTAGTTTTGTTGATCTGCTGTACTGTATTTCTGGTTTTGTTTCTTTTCTCTTTCTTTCTTTCTTTCTTTCTTTCTTTCTTTCTTTCTTTCCTTCCTTCCTTCTTTCTTTCTTTTTTTCTTCCTTCCTTCCTTCCTTTCTTTCTTCCCTTTTGTCCTTCCTTCCTTTCTTTAAAAATTGTACTTATTTATGAGACAGAAGGAAAGTGAGACAAGTAGGCAGAAAGGCAAGCAGAGACAGAGGGAGACAGTCTTCTGTGCTGATCAGAGATCCTGATGCAGGGCTCAATCCCAGGAACCCAGGATCATGGCCCGAACAGAAAGCAGGCACTTAACCCACTGAACCACCCAAGTGCCCCACTGGTTTCTAATTCATTTATCTCTCTAATAATCTTTATTTTTCTTCTCCTGCTTGGATTAGGCTTTATTTGTTGTTCGTTCTCCAGTTCTTTAAGGTATAAAGTCAGTTCGTATATTCAGAATTTTTCTTCTTTCTTTCTTTCTTTCTTTCTTCTTTCTTTCTTTCTTTCTTTCTTTCTTTCTTTCTTTCTTTCTTTCTTCTTTCTTTCCTTTTTCAAGTGAAGCTTGGATGGCTATGTATTTCCCTCTTAGAACTACCTTTGCAGTATCCCATAGGTTTTGAACCAATGTGTTTTCATTCTCATTGGTTTCCATGAACTGTTTTAAGTTCTTCTTTGATTTCCTAGTTGACCCAAATTCTTACGCAGGATGATTTTTAGCTTTTAAGTATTTGAATTTCTTCCAAGTTTTTTTTTCTTGTGAATGATTTCGTTTCAAAACATTGTTGTCTGAGAATATGCAGGGAATAATCTCAATATCTTGATATCAGTTGAGACCTGATTTGTGACCCAGTATGTAGTCTATTCTGGAGAAAGTCCCATGTGCGTTTGAGAAGAATGAGTATTCTGCTGTTTTAGGGTGGAATATTCTGTATATATCTATGAAGTCTATCTGGTCGAGTGTATCATGCAAAACTCTTGTTTCTTTGTTGATTTTCTCCTTGGATGATCTGTCTATTGCTGAGAGTGGAATGTTGAGGTCTCCTGCTATTAATGTATTATTATCAATTTTAAAACAATTTGGTTAACAGTTGGCTTATGTAGTTGGCTGCTCCCATGTTGGGGGCATAGATATTTACAGTTATTAGATCCTCATGTTGGATAGACCTTTTTTTTTTTAAGATTTATTTATTTATTTGACAGACAGAGATCACAAGTAGGCAGAGAGGCAGGCAGAGAGAGGAGGAAGCAGGCTCCATGCTCAGCAGAGAGCCCGATGTGGGGCTTGATCCCAGGACCCTGGGATCATGACCTGAGTCGAAGGCAGAGGCTTTAACCCACTGAGCCACCCAGGTGCCCTTGGATAGACCTTTTAAGAATGATATACTGTCCTTCTGTATTTCTGACTACAGTTTTTAGCTTAAAATCTAATTTGTCTGATATGAGAATTGCTACCCCAGCTTTCTCTGGAGGTCCGTTGGCATGAAAGATGGTTCTTCATCCCTTCACTTTCAGTCTGGATGTATCCTTAGGTTCAAAATGAGTCTTTTGTAGATGACGTATGGTGGGTCCTGTCTTTTTATCAAATCTGCAACCCTGTGCTGTTTTATGGGAGCATTTAGGCCATTCATGTTGAGAGTGATTATTGAAAGGTAAGATTTTATTGTCATCATGTTGCTGTGAAGTCCTTGTTTCTACAGATTGTCTCTGTAAATTTCTGTTCTGTATCACTCTTGGGGTCTTTCTTCTTTTATAGAACCCCCCTTGATATTTATTGCAGGGTCAGCTTAGTGTTCTAATACTCTTTCAGTTTCTGCTGGTCTTGGAAGCTCCTTGTCTCTCCATCCATTCTTAATGGCTGCATGTTCTCCTCATTTAGTACCCTGAGTATGTCTTGCCAGCCCTTTCTGGCTTCTTCAGTCTCTGTGGACAGGTCTGACATTATTCTGATGTTCCTCCTCCTGTATTTAAGAAATCTGTTCCCCCTTGCTGCTTTCAAGGTTGTTTCCTTGGATCTGAGATTTGCAAATTTTACAAGTATATGTTGTGGTGACGGTCTGTCCCATTGATCTGGGGAGGGGTCCTTGCTGTCTCTTGGATGTGAATGTTTGTTTCTTTCCCCAGATTAGGGAAGTTCTCAGCTATGATTTACTCAAATATATCTTTTAGACCTCTCTCTCTCTCCACCCCTTCAGGGATCCTAATAATTCTGATATTGAAATGTTTCACTAAGTCACTAATCTCTTTCAGTTTGATCCCTTCACTTTAATCTGATTTTCCCATGCCTCCTCAGTTTCCTTCTTTTATATCATCTTATCTTCTAGCTCACTAATTCATTATTCTGCCTTGTTTACCCTGGCATTCAGAATATCTAGTTTAGACTGCATTTCATTCATAACATTTTTAAGTTTGGCCCAATTACATCTTATTTCTGCCCTTAGAGATTCTATATTGTTGTTAATATTTTTCTTAAGACTAGGTATCGATTTCATAATTGTTACTCTGAAGTCTATTTCTGGCATCTTGCTTATATCCATATCCATTAGGTCTGTGCCAGAGGCCACAGTCTCTGATTCTTTTCTTTGCAGGGGGTTCCTCCTCTTAGTCATTCTGTTGAGAGGTGGTTGAGGGAATGTATGGAATCCAAAGTATTAACCATGACCTAAGCAAGAAGCACCTGTTTATAGGGACCTTAGGGTTGGGGTGTCCTCTTATTCTTCCAGCCTGTCTTCTGTAGGAGGGGTCTGCCATACTGTTATTCAGGCAACCCTGTATGGGAAGAGTTCCCCTGCCCTCTGTGGGGGGCTATGGACTCAGTGAAAACTGTTTTGGGGGTGCTTTTGTATTCTGGAGGATTTCAATGGCGGCTTTCTGTGTCTCTTCTGAGAGTTAGAGCAGAAGTGACTTTATCCAAACCTCTGTCTCAGAACAGACAGATTGCAGTCTGCTCTTCGATGTGCTCTCTAGGCCACACTGCCTCCATTTCTTCCTGTGTTGCTAAAAACCGCAGTCTCCTGGGTCGTGCACCCCACAGTAGCACTCCCAGATGCTACTCCCAGGGCTGAGCATGTCTCTGCCCTTTGTGTTTCTAAAACCATAAGCCACCCCTGGTTTGAACAGATGCATCTGTTGCTCCACGTTTCTCTCTGGGGGCTTTTTACCCTCTGTTACCAGTCTGTGAATGTGCCCAGTCCCCAGCATGGGAGGCTTTTGAACTCTGGTGTTATCTCACCCTCCTGGCTCAGGTTTGTGGAGGCTCTCTTCCCCTTCTGTTTATCTTCTGATATCTACCCGCAGAAATACAGCTCCCCACTTTATACCTTGAGACCATCTGCTGGTGATGTTCTGTTTGTAGACATCCATATATATCCTCTTACATCTCAGGATGATTTCACTGGTGTTCGGAATGGTTTGGTAGATATCCAGCTTAATTCAGGGGACTGGTTGAAATAGGCCCCTCACTCCTCTGCCATCCTTTTTTTTTTTTTTCCAGCTGACTCAGAATTATTGATGTCCATGCATTTTCACACAGAATCATTCTTCATATCATTAAGAGCATTGATGATGAATCATTTAAAAACAACAACAAAAAAACAAAGTTAAAACACACACACACACGCACACACACACACACACACAAGGTGAGGAGATCCACTGTTGTCTCTGAGGTTTTCTTCCAACCCATGGACATTTGTTCTTCAAGTCTTAATGGTGACATTTATTCCTCCAGTGATATATATTTGTTTCACTAACATCAAATTTCACCCCACTCTTCCATTTTCATATTTTTCTTCTTACACAGTAACATTTTGTTCTGATGCTTAATTGCAGTGTAATCTTTTTGAAGATATTTAAATGGCAATTAACACATGTAATACCAACAATGCGTATAACTCACCTGATGTGTTTATATCATGAACAGCGATGACCAGGTTTCCCATGTACAACATCACAATATCTACCTGTCCACCATTAGCTATAAGACATAATTGTTGTAAGTAAATCATAATGTTGGAGATATATAATTTGTTGGAAGTTAATCCTAATTTCAAAGATTTGTCAGAGAGAAAATATGCCAAATAGTGTGTCTTAGAACTGATTAAACAGGGCATTTACATGAGAATTGATCCTAAGAGGAGATACCACTAAGGTTTATTAAGTTCTGAGGATGCAGAGAAAAGGGAATATTTTTACACTGTTCGTGGAAATGTAAACTGGTGCAGCCACTCTGGAAAACAGTATGGAGTTTCCTCAAAAAGCTCACAATAGAACTACCCTATGACATGGCAATTGAACTATTAGGTATTTACCTAAAGGATATAAAAATAATAATTTGAGGGGGCACATGCATCTTGGTGTTTATTTTTTAATTTTTTATTGTGTTATGTTAGTCACCATACAATGCATCATTAGTTTTTTGATGTTGTGTCCAAAGATTTTTATTTATTTTACAGAGAGAGACACAGCAAGAGAAGGAACACAAGCAGGGGGAGTGGGAGGGAAGCTGGCTTCCCACTGAGCAGGGAACCTGAAGCTGGACTCAATCCCACGACCCTGAGATCATGACCCAAGCCAAAGGCAGATACATAATAACACTGTCTTGATGTTTATGACAGGTGCCTCCATCCTGATGTTTTTAGCAGCATTATCAACAAGGGCCAAACCACAGAAATCTCCCAAATGTTCATTGACTGATGAATGGATATATATACACATGGAATATTACTCAGCCATCAAAAAGAATGAAATCGTGCCATTTGCAATGATGTGGGTGGATCTAGAGTGTACTATGTTGAGCAAAGTAAGTCAGTCAGAGAAAGACAAATACCATATGATTTCACTCATATGTGGAATTTAAGGAACCAAACAGATGAACATAGAGGAAAGGGGAAAAAAAGAGAAAGAGAAACGAAAAATGATTCTATATAGAGCAAACAGGATTGATGGAGGGAGGGAGGTGGGGGATGGGCTAAATGAGTGATAGGTATTAAGGAGGGCATTTGTTGTGATGAGGACTGGGTGTTGTGTGTTAGTGATGAATCATTAAATTCTATACCTGAAACCAATTTTGTTATATATGTTAACTAACTAGAATTTAAATAAAAACTTGAAAAAATAAGATTTAGTCAACTAAAGGCAATTAAGTAAGATCAGAAGAAGACACTGGCTTGGAACTGTATTTACTGTCACTTCAAATACCCTCTGGACCAGTAACCTTAGACTCCTCCTGAATCCCTGGGTGAGGGGACTACTCTCAGTGCATAAACTAATGACCACCAATCTACTTGATTAGACTTACAGCACTGTCAAATAACACTGCCATTAGTGGTAACAACAGACATTACTATATCAGGCCAAAGAAGAGAGACATCTTGTTAATTAGCTATCCTTAATCCATTTCTAACTCCCTTTTCCCTTGGTACTTTTCATTATAGAAACTAGAAAGCAAAAACCTCAATTTCCCATAGTCACTTGCAAATAGGAATAACAATGTGACTCAGTTCTAATAGTGAGACATCAAGCAGAAGTCTGTTGACACTGACTCTTTCTTGTTCCCTCCTCTCTTTCTTGAGTGTTAACATGACATTTGGAGCTTCAGCAGTCATCTTATGACAATAGGACAACAAGCATGAAGACAAAAGTCTACATGTATGAATAGTGGGTCAGAAAAAAAATAAAACTACCTTGGGTCCAAATGGCACTGTTGAACAACTAAGCAAACACAAGTAAGGACCAATATTTGGACATTTGTTTTGTTTATTGTTTATTGTTTTTTAAAATATTTATTTATTTTAGAAAGAGAGAGCATGAGTGGGGAGGGGCAAAGTGAGAGGGAGAGAGAATCTCAAGCAGATTCCATGCTGAACATGGAGCCCAATGTGGGGCTAAATCTCATGACACTGAGATCACAACCTAAGCTGAAACCAGGAGTTGGATGCTTAACCAACTGAGCCACCCAGGTGTCCCAATCTAGACTTGTTTTTTGTTTTTTTTTAATTTCTGATTATGTTTAGGTAGCCATTATATGGTTCATCATTAATTCTTGATGTAATTAAAAATTAGATGCATGTAGACTTGTTTTTATGTGAAAAAATTGCCATTTAGTTACTTAGTAACTATTAGTTAGCTTGTAACTTTCATCTGAATATATTTTAAATTAATATGGAGGCTAATGGCAGCTGCCACAGAGTGGTCAAAAGTTCCAATTTGTGGAATATGTGATAGATCACCCACTTTTCCCACCCCTTCTCCTGTACAGGAAATTCAGAGTATCTATGGAGAAAATGATGGTGTGGAGTTCCTGCAGAATGTCTGTGGATATTAGTTACAGATTTTCTGAGGAAATTTGGTAAGGCTTTATGTCAGTCTGTGTCATTTGAAAATCTGAAAAGGTCTATCTGAAATAAGGGAAATATGGACTATGTTTTTAAACAATAAAAGTACTTGCAAATGTATGGTATTTCTTCTGAAATGGGGCCCTCAAAATACCCTCCAAATGTTTTCACAAATAAAAATGATTTACCTGGGTGCCTGGGTGGCTCAGTTGGTTAAGCACTTGCCTTCGGCTCAGGTCATGATCCCAGAGTCCTGGGATCGAGTCCCACATTGGACTCCCAGCTCCATGTGGAGTTTGCTTTTCCCTCTGACCTTCCCCCTCTCATTCTCTCTCTCACTCTGTCTCAAATAAATAAATAAAATCTTTAAAAAATAATTTACCTAATGTTTGCATTTTCAACTCACAGAGATAATTTATTGTTTCAGGAACATGTTAATTACATAGTACATGGATTTGTACTTAGAACTCAACAAATATGCCAGCAACTTTATTACCCAGTCAGCTTTGAAAATTTAGCTTGCACAGCTTGAGCTATATTATATTCTCAATTTAGATACATCAGACTATGTGAAATTCATGTACAGGAAAATTTCTATTACAACAGACTTTCTCTAAGTCTAAAATATATTATTTGAAAAAAAATAATGTAGCTTGTAACATACCTCAAAAGTTGAGTAGCCCTGCTGAGCTGGGACCATTTCTTCCAAGTATGACCTATAAGGGCAGGAGAATAAGTGTAATGGCGTTCTGCAATATGCCATTACAAATAGGAAAAAACATCCTACTTTTCTAGATAAAACTCTATATTTAAATGGCCTAAAAGTGACAGATTACTAGTCCATTATAGACCATAGTGGAGATTAATTTTCAAAGTATCTTTCATATAAACTATATTTGAGTGACATTAGGTTTCAAAGATATAAAACACTGGAGATCCTATGGTTTTAATCCATCCCATAACACAAAAGTGTCAAACATTTGAGGATGAAATAAAACAGATATATATCAGAGAGAAATTTAAAATTACAGAGAGGTACCTGAGTGGTTCAGTTGGTTAAGGGTCCTACTCTTGATTTCAGTTCATGTCACGATCTTTGATGGAGCTCCTCACCAGGCTCTGCATTCAGTGTGGAGTCTGCTTGAGATTATTTCTCCCCCTCTGCCCCTCCCCCAACTCGTGCACTCACTCTCTCTTTACAAAATAAATCAATAAAATCCTTAAAAATTAAAAATAAAATTACAAGGAAACAGCTCTAGAGTTCCTGATCCATAAACATCATTCCCATCATTCTTTATTTACATATTAGGCTTAGATGAATCCAGTCTTAACAGTGAAATAGGTGGTCAAATACAGTAATCTACTCTTTGTATAAAAACCTTCATACAGTTTGACATGTGATAGAAGTAATTCTTTCTGAAATGTTATTCAAATTAGATCGACCACCCATAGATGATGTGTGGTGTATAAGCAATGAGCCCATTCAGTGACATAACTGAATTAGTTTGATCTTAAATTTCTAGCTTTACTTTTCTTCTCTGCCATTATCTGATATGTATTTATTTAGTATTTATTTCAGTTACTTGTGATATTTCTATTTTTTTACTTCTATACCCAGATAATCAATAAGTGGCTTTGACTTAAAAAAATCACTGTATAACAAAAAGGGGATGATATTTGTGGGCTATACTAAATGTCTCCAAATATGCAGGGGTTTTTCTCCAAGAAGTACGGTATGAAATGCATAAAGGATTAGAGAAATGCAACTGTGTTTTAAAATTTTTTGTTATAAAGTGATTGATGATATTAAAATTCTAAGAAAGAATTCATCAATCAAAGAGGGATTTGGTCCACAAGGAAGCCTAAGATTATCAGAATTCAGTTACATTTTTAAAAACCTGAAATTAATATTTGTATGTCAATGATATATACAGAAGCTGTTCTTGAAGAGCTTATATTTTAGTGAGGAATCAAAAAAATGTAAAATTTAAAAAAGAGAGATAATATCAATGCAGTGGGTTAAGTGTTTTGGTTAATATAAGCCCATGGCACTAAGGGAGTACAGAGGAATAGTACCTAAACTAGCCTGGGACATAACATGGGAGATATCTTGATGGATGTGAGAGATCAGACATGTGCACTGGATCTCAAAGGAGGAGTCACTGTCCAGGAATTAAATGGAAGTTGTGATGATAGGAATAGATGGCAGGTTCCTTGGTAGGTAGAGAGTACAGAAATAGTATGGTATAGGCATAGAAATACACTGAGGTCAGTTCCACTGGGGCAAAAAGAGGGAGAAGGAGAGATAAGAAGAGTCTAGATCTTGAAGACCTTAGAGGCCAGGTTATGAAGCTTGGATCTTATCCTTTGGCAATTTCTTGCAGTGAGGGTTTTCAAGTTTTCAAGACAAGTTAACACATATGCCAAGGCACAGGACAAATGTGTGTTTTTATAAGGCATCCATTTTATTTTTGATATATAATTTAGAACATTATTTTTGTATTAAAATAAACATATATTATCATTTGGAGTTCCAAATTGCTAGTGAACAAATTAAAGATAGAACACAAGACTTCAAAGAATTTACTTGTCATTACCCTCCACCCTTACTCTCTTTTAGGGTTTGTGTAAAGGGTTTTCTTTCTTGCATGATATCTCAGAGGGAAAGTTTTGAGACCACAATTCTAAAATATGGGCAGACATTGAAGGGTTTTATGCAAAGGTATGACAAGATGACACCTATGTTTTAGATTACCATGGCAGTTGTGTAAAGAATAGATTTCACCAGGGATGGGAACACAGTGTAGGACAATAGCTTAGAAGGCTATTACAGTAGTGGAGATAAGGGGTTAAACTAGGGTTTAAACATGGTGAATGGAAAGGAGGCTACAGAGACCATAAAGATTTTATAGGTAAAATTGGCAAAATTTAATGATGACTATTGGAGGTTAAGAAGAGGGAGAATCTAGAAAATATTCCAGTTTATGCCTTGAATATCTGGGTAGATGAGGTGCATAGGTGGACTATCTGGCTTTAAGGAAAAAAATAATCCCGTTCTGTTTGACATATTGAGTATGTGGTGCCTGGGATGACATCGAGGTTGAAGCTTTGTCTGATACAAATAGCTTACAAAATATGGAAACATTGATCTTCTCAGCCTTCAGCATGGTTAGGCTTTTTGTATAGCAGTTAGAGTCCCCAGTGGTCAGGCTGAGCTGCACACATCAGAATGTACACTACCTCATGCATTAACCCCAATGTGTTGTATAATTATTTCTGTTTTCTATGTGTGTCATATCATAAAAACAATTGGGACACATCAGTTTAGGTGATGGTGCCCAAATGGCTGTTGACTATATAAGTATGAAACTCAGAAGAGTTATTGATGATGGAGATATAGATTTGGTGTCATCCACACAAAGATGCTATTTAAAACCTGGGAAGTGCTAAAGTAAAGAGATGTACAAGAGTCCACAAATCACCATTCAGAGAGGTCCAATGGAGAGAATTCAAGGTATTTCTGTTGTGTAAATGGTACATTAAATAATAAAAATAACAATAGTTAACATTTTTGAGCACTTAGTATGTGCCAGGCATTGTTCTGAGCACTTTACATTTATTCTTTCCTAACAGCAATCCCACAAAGATAGCAAGCATTATTTGTTATCCCCATTTTACAGAGGAGAGAACTGAAGTACTGAGATGCTAAGTAGCTTACCCAAAGTGCCACAGCTAAGAAGTAGAAGACTCAGGTATTGATGTCATTAACCAGTCAAATCATGTAGCTCACTGCACTTGTTCTATATCTGTGCTCAATAAATAAGCTTCTGATTATGTTTTGATTTCCTACATAAGCTACTGCGAGAGAATGGGCTGATCAGAAGATAAGTAATTTGATCTCTTTGACAAATATAACTATCATTTTACATGATGACCCAATATTCTGGTGTAGATGCCAGTCTTTGGTGAAGTTGGTGAGTTTAAGTCAGCTCTTTGGAGACTAAGCACCTTTAGAAATACATACAGAATGAATCACTAAATTCTACCTCTGACACAAATCCACTGTATGTTAATTGAATTGAATTTAAATTAAAAAATGAAGAAAAATAAAAGTTTTTAAAAAAGAAATACAAGAGGATTGAACATTTGGTCTTGAAAGGCAGACTGTCAGAACCTATACTGTAATAACTATCAATACAAAATGCTGTCTACTGAGGTTTCTAGGCAACCAAAAGGCTTCTGGTAAGGTCTGACATAATTTTTTTTTTTCACTTCAAACTGTAGAAATGGAAAAAAAGGGGAAAATGCAAATTGAATGAAAGAGATTTGAGTGCTGCTTTCTATGTGTGGAACAAATTGCATGCAGTGATCCTACTCACCAAGATGTACATAAAATGAGGAGAAACCCAGGCTTCAATTCAACAAATACAGCAAATTGTTTGGCACGGTATTTCTATTAATAATAGAAATACTGCGTTTGGCCCAGTTTCTTCAGCCTCGGCTCTTTTTCTTCTCTCTCAGCGCGTCCCGCAGCCATCTGGATCCGCAGGCAAAGCCATTCCCGCCGCTGTGAGCAGCCTTGGAAGAAACTGAGGCATAGAGCAGTTAACGACTTGCTCAAGGTGAGAGTGGGAGCAATGGAGCCCTCCGACCTATGGCCTCACTCATATGATCTTATTTATTGATGGCGGGGAGACAAGATGGTGGGGAAGTAGGAGGAGGTGCCCTTTCAACCTGTACCCTAAAGTGAGCTGATTACCTACCAAAGAACTCTGATCACCCATGAAATCAGCCTGAGATTAGAATATACACCTTTGGATCTCTACAGGGGCAGAAGACACCAGTGGGCAGGTAAAGCAGAGTGGGAACATCAGACTGATATCAGAAGATAAACAAAATGGGGAGGGAGCCACCAGAAGCGACCCACTGGATAGTGATATCCCAATGCAAGAGTGCCCTGGGATTGGGGACCGGTATTGACTTGGAGTCTTGTTGGGGGCACTTAAAGAGAGTAAGGATCATGGGGGAGATTGTGGGAATCGGGGTGGTTGGGGACAGGGGCTTGAGTTCCCAGACCCAGGGCAGCCACCCCTGGTGCTGAGCCAGAGAGAGTGTGGGGAAGAAACCAGGTCTTGGTCCCTGGGGCCGCCAGCGTGCCTGAGAGTCTCTGGGTGGCAGATCGCGGCTCCTGTGAAGGGCAGGGAGCCTCGTCAGGTGGCAGAAATGCAGCCTTTTGCACTCTCAGCGTGTGGCGCTAGGAGTCTGAGTCACACCCCTCACTCCTCTTGGAGAGAGGTGCGTGCAGGCGCCAGCCAGCAGAACCACAGCCTTTTGCACTCTCCGCGCACCGCACCCTGCTACCAGAGTCTGAGTCGCACCCCACACCCCTCCCTGAGAGAGGTGCATGCAGGCACCAGCCAGCGCTCTCTTGCTCTCTCCCACTGGAGAGTCTGAGCACTCTCAGCCCAGGCCAGTGGGAAAATCTCAGTAGGCTATCACTGCTTGGAACCTCTCTGGCGGTCTCATGGCTGGAACCTCTGGAACCTCTCATGGCTGCCCAGACAGCCATGGCTATTGTGGTTTTGGGTACAAGCAGGACTTCCTGTGTCCCCAGAGACTGAGACTGAGAATGTGCTCTGCCAGCAGCCCAGGGAGAATTTATGTGCTCTGAAGCACCCAGAGGGGAACAGACTGAGGCTTCTCTCTGAGAGGGAGGTCTGGGGGCAGTTTGCTTTCCTCTAAACCTCCAAAAACCATCAAAAGCTGCCAAGGCCAGAGAAAACAAATGAACAAACAAACAAACAAAAAACGTCCAAAAAACAAAAGCCTGAAAAACCGGTTTCCTCTGAGCCCACCCCCTTGATGGGGGCAGGAGAACTTAACTCAGGAAACAGTGCCCCAAAACCCAGGAGGCAGGCCCCTCCCCCAGAAAACCAACAACAACAACAGCAAAAACAACAACAACAACAAAAAGACAAGAGAATAACCACCACTACTTCATAGATACAACTTTCATTTTTAATTCATTCCCACTATTCTGGTTCATTTCTTTATAATTTTTTAACCTATTTACCATCACAGTGAGATGTCCAGTACATCAAATTCCATAATAACCTTTTAACCTGAACTTTTTTATACATATACCTGTGTTTTTCTTTTGCTTTTCTATTTTTTTAAATTTTTTAAATTTT
>ML095562.1:0-43163 GCA_003697995.1 Taxidea taxus jeffersonii
TAGTTTGAGAAGAATAGATATTAAATCTTTTTGAAATGTTTTGTTGGGTTCACCTATGAGTTCATTGGGTCCTGGGCTTTTTTGTTGCCAGATCTTTGATTACTGATTCAATTTCGTTGCTAGTAATGGTTCTGTTTCAATGTCTTTTTCTTCCTGATTCAGTTTGTGAAGTTACATGTTTCTAGGAATTTATTCATTTCATCTAGGTTGTTCAAATTGTTGGTATATAATTTTTTATAGTATTCTCAAATAACCTTTTGTATTTTGGTGGTGGTGGTTATTATTTCTTTTATTTCATCTCTGATTTTATTTCCTGGAGTTCTTCCCCTCCTTTTTTTCTTTATAAGTCTCACTAAAGATTTATCAATTTTGTTCACCTTTTCAAAGAAACAGGTCTCTGGTTTCATTGATCTACTGTGGGTTGTTTTTTTTTTTGTTATTTAGTTTCTAGTTCTGATTCATTCTGCTTCATCTAGTCTGCTGTTGAACCCCTGTGGTGTATTCTTCAGTTCAGTTATTATATTTTTCAGTTATGTGTCTTCAATTTGGTACTTTCTTATATTACCTTTGTTGACACTCTCACTGTGTTTATTTATTCTTTTTCCCCCCTACTTTGGTGAACATGTTTATTAACCATTACTCTGAATTCTTTATCAGGTAGATTAGAAAGGTAGATACAAAGATTTATATCTTTAGGGTTATTTTTCTGAGATTTTGTCTTGTTCTTTCATTTGGAACATATTTCTGTTTTCTCATTTAGCTTGACTGTCTCTCTCTCTTTTTTGTTTGTATGTATTAGGGAAAACATATGCCTAATTTGAAGCTAGACCTCAGGCAGCACCTTTGAAACCATAGAAATATTTACAGTTCTGTGGAGCCAAATTTTAATTTCTATTGATCTCCAGAATATGAGATTTTGAGGTATCCCCAGGTGATACTTGCCAAAATTGTGGCTCCAGATGAATGTGTAAGTTCCTTTCTGGGAGATCTCCTCAAAGTCAAAGCAGTGTACAAGGATGGCATTTCCCTGTTTATGTTCTTGGAAACACCTCATTAACCTATAGATATATGGGTAGCCTAAAGCCTGTTGCTAGACTGAAGCTCCAGGCTAAGTATAAGTATATAGACCTTTTTTTTTTTTTCTTCTTCAGAAAACTGGGGCTATGTTTTACTTTGCTGTCTGTGCAGTACCCTGGGTTGGACACCTGCCAAGTACTGTCTTTCTAATATTTACATTTCCATAGTACTCTGGAAAGCCAGTCCCTTTGACCAACAAGCCCAGATGGTCAAGGAGTATACTCTCAGTGAACTATGTATGCCCACTGGCTTTAGCTAGGCAGGTGGAGAGTACAGGGGGTTGGGCATGTTCACTGGCTTTAAAATGGCAACAGGAGGGCGCCTGGGTGGCTCATGGGGTGCCTGGGTGGCTCAGTGGGTTAGGCCTCTGCCTTCGGCTCAGGTCATGATCTCAGGGTCCTGGGATGAGGCCCGCATCGGGCTCTCTGCTCAGCAGAGAGCCTGTTTTCCCCTCTCTCTCTGCCTGCCTCTCTGCCTACTTATGATCTCTTTCTGTCAAATAAATAAATAAAATCTTTTAAAAAAATGAAATAAAAAGGCAACAGGGAGGGCACCTGGGTGGCTCAGTGGGTTAAGCCTCTGCCTTCAGCTTAGGTCTTGATCTCAGGGTCCTGGGATCATGCCCCATGTCGGGCTCTCTGCTTGGCAGGGATCCTGCTTCCCGCTCTCTCTGCCTGCCTCTCTGCCTACTTGTGATCTCTCTCTCTATCAAATAAAAAAAAAATAAAAATCTTAAAAATAAAGATAACAGGGAAAATGTTTTGACTATCGAGCCTGTGGGGTTCAGGAATGCAATGGAAGTCTGTAGGAAAATGCTGTGACTGCTTTCATTTGCCAGCCTCAGTCAAGGAAGAAGGGGTTGGCACACTGTCCATGTTCACTGACTTTAGCTAGGGAGTGGGAAGGTGCTATGACTGTGCTAGCCTGCCCCAGCCAGGAGCAAGGTAGTGCTGCAACCACTGACAATTTCTGTCTTGAAGGCAGCGGAATAGTGCCACAACCATTCACCCTGCCTGTCTTACTAATAACTCAGTGGGAAGGTGCCATGTCTCAGATCAACTACCTGTGCTATCAGAGTAGGTGGAGAGTACAAAATTAGTGTCAGCACCTCTGTAACTGAGGAGATTTTCAACAGTCTCCTGCTTCTCCATCAGATGCTTTTACTTTTAGGTAGGCATCTATCCTTTACATAGAATTTAGATGCTTTCAAACTAATGTTTTTTAACTATCTCAGGTTGAGTGAGAAAAGGCCTTTATTTTTTTAAAGATTTATTAATTTATTTTAGAGAGAGAAAGAAAGCATGTTATGGGGAGGGGCGGAGGGAGAGGAAGAGAGAGAATCTCAAGCAGACTCACTGCTGAGTGTGGAACCTGATGTGGGGCTCCATCCTTCAATCCTGAGCTGAAAACAAGAGTTGGCCACTCAACCAACTGAGCCACCCAGGTGCTCCAAAAAACCCTTCAAAAACAGAATCTCAGTTTCTTGTAGTGCTTTGGGGCCCTTGGATGTTATCACCTTTGGTTTTCTAAGATAGTAGATGATTGGGGGCTCATCTCTATAGTGTCAATCCCAATCATTGGGGTGCCTGATGTGGGCTATCAACCCCTCACTCTTTCTGGAGGAACACTGAACTTGTGAGATCCCTCTCTATTGTGTGTTGTCTTGCCAGAAGTTTGGGTTGGTGAGACTGTGTCTTTGTCTCTCTTACCTGTTTCAGTGTAGTCTTATTATCCTTTTGGTGGAAAAGCAGTTCATCTAGTTTTCAGATCTTTTTTAGAAAGAAATGTTCCTGTATGTAGCTGTAGATTTAGTATTTCCATTGGAGGAGGTGAGTTTAGGAACTTCCCATGACACAATGTTAGAGAAGTCCTAGCCTTGTTTTGTTTTTATCTGCTTTTGATCAACCAGTTGCTGAGAGAATAAGTTAAACCCCTATCTTGTTTCTAATATTTTGAGGATATGTTAACAGGTGTATACAAGTTTAAGATTATAATATCTCTTTGGTTATTTAAACTTTTTGTCTTGATAGAGTCACTTTGTATCTAGTAATGGATTTTGTCTTAAAGTCTTTTTTCTAATATTTAAATTTTTTAACACAAAATATATTTTTATTTATTTTTTAACAATTAGCCCAGTTATAGTACATCATTAGTTTTGATATAATGTTCAAGTATCCATTAGTTGCATGTAACACACAGTGCTCATCACATTACATGCCTTCCTTGTTGCCTATCACTAAGTTACCCCATCCTCCATCCACCTCCTTTTTATCTAATATTAATATAGCTTGTAGTAGCTTTCTTTTGGTTGCAATTTGTTCAGTAAGCCTCTAAAATTTTTTTAAGCTTCCTAAAGAGTTGTTTTCGGTGTGTGTCATGAACAGCATGTGACTATATTTTGGAAATGCAATCTGATGTCATCTTTGGCTTTTAATTATACCATTTTATCTATTTGTATTTATTATAATTACCTTTTGAATTCTACAAAATCTTGTAGGTTTTTAATTTTTTGCACATCTTCTCTTTTTTTTTCTTTTAAGGATTATTTTTGTCTACTTATTTTTCTGCACAACAATTACTTGTGAATTCTGATTATTTTCTTTAATTGATGAACTAGAAATTTTAACCTCCATTTGTTTTCAAGTGTGAGCAGTATATTCCTCCTCCATCTGAACAATATTGAGAACTTAGGATATTTTTCTGAGTTTTTTCTTTTTTTTATTATGTTAAGTTAGCCACCATACAGTACATCATTAGTTTTAGATTAGATTTAGTGTTCAGTTATTGATTAGTTGTGTATAACACACAGTGCTCGTCACAGTATGTGCGCTCCTTAATACCCATCACCCAGCTGCCCCGTACCCCACCCCACTACCTTCTGAAACCTTCAGTTAGTTTCCCAGAGTCCATAGTGTCTCATGGTTTTTCTCTCTCTCTCTCTGACTCCCTCCCTTCAGTTTTCCCTTCCTTCCCCTATAGTCCTCCATGCTATTCCTTATGTTCCACATATGAGTGAAGTTGTATGATAACTGTCTTTCTTTGCTTGACTTACTTCACTTGGCATAACCCCCTCCAGTTCCATCCCTGTCAGTGCTATTAGTGAGCATTCATCCTTTATGATGGCTAAGTAATAGTCCATTGTATATATGAATCACATCTTCTTTATCCATTTGTCTGTTGAAGGGTATCTTAGCTCCTTCAACATTTGGGCTATTGTGGACATTGCTGCTATGAACATTGGGGTACATGTGGCCCTTCTTTTCACAACATCTGTATCTTTGTAGTAGTAGTAGTGCAATTGCTAGTACTTAGTAGTGTATCTGTTGGGTCATAGGGTAGCTCTATTTTTAACTTTGTGAGGAACCTCCATACTGTTTTCCAAATTGGCTATACCAGCTTGCATTCCCACCAACAGTGTAAGAGGGTTCCCCTTTCTCCATATCCTCACCAACATTTGTGGTTTCCTGCCTTGTTAATTTTTGCCATTATAACTGGTTTAAGGTGATATTTAAATGTATGTCATCCCCTCTTATACTATATTAATGTTCAGAACTTTAGTTCTATTTTTAAAATATATGCATAAAACATTATTATGTTATATATTCATTGGTTCATGTTTATCCACATATTTACCACTTTCTTTGGTAATCATTCCTTCTTATATCTCAGACCTTCTCAATGAGAATATTTTCCTTCTGCGTAAAAAGAGGAGGGCAGCAAGATGGTGGAAGAGACAGGGACCTCATTTCATCTGGTCCCTTGAATTTAGCTAGAGAACTATCAAATCATTCCGAACACCTGTGAATTCAACCTGAAATGTAAGAAAAGAACTGCTGGAATTCTACAAATAGAAAAGCAACCACTTTTTGCAATGTGGGAGATACAGAGAAATGAATCTGAGGGTATATATCCGAAGATACTCTGTGGGGTGAGGAGCCTCCATCTCCCTATGGGAAAGTAATACAGCCCTGGACCACAAAATCAGAACCTTTAGAAATCTGCTCCAGTGAGAGACATCCCTGCCTGAAAGGTGCTCAGGTGGTGAAGCAGGGCAGAATGCTAGGTTAGGCAGTGTGATTTCAGGATCCTCGGGGTCACAGAAAGAATGGGGGTGCCCGAGCCAGGACAGTTCCCAAGCATTGGAGTGGGCAAACTGGTTAGGGTCAATGAACCCAGGAGAGGGCTCTCAACTCGATTTGCCATAAACCATGAACTGAGACTTGGTCAGGTGACAGCTCTCTGTGTGGGGGCACTGCAAAGGGCAAAAACACAGGAACCCTACACCTTCTCCGGAGGGGCATTGTGGGTGTGCACATGACTGGGTGACAACTCTCCATGCCGGGGCCCTGCAAAGGACAGAAACAGAGCGACACTCTGCCTGCATGCACCGCAGGAGACTGCGGAGTTTGGCATACACTAAAGTGAAGACTGCTTATCTTTGAGAGTTTACTGAAGAGAGGGAACCACATCTTTCAGCTTTACTATGCTGCCATTTTTATTTTAGTCCTCTAAAGAGGCACAGAAAGCCCTCACGGAACAAAAGCCACATAGAAAAACCTGAAGCAGTTTACACTGAGCATGGCCCTCTGGCAAGGGGCAGTGTAACTCCGCACAGACAGACACCTGAGAATCAGTGAAACAGACTCTTCCCCCAGAAGACTAACAGGAACATCAGGCTAATACCAAGTTTATGGAGCACACAAGAATGTAAAACTCCAGTGCTAGGGCAAAATAGTAATATAGAAGTTGAGATTCTCTTTTCCTCATGATTTGCTTATCTTTCAGTTTAAAATATTCCTTTTCTTTTTTTCTTCTTTTCTTTTGCTGCTGGTTTCTTATTTTATCAACTCTTTGTTTTTAAGTGTTTTTTAAACTTTCATCTTTTACATTTACATTTTATAGACATAGTTTTCATTGTGGCTTGCTTTTACTATATTCAAATATATATTCAAATATATAACTTTTACATTCTTTACAATTTTGAGAATTAATATCTTCTAACAAATAGACCAAAACACTTCCAGGACCAAGTGGATCACCCTGTTTTGCCCACTTGGGAGATTATATTCTCTCTTCTTCCACTCCCCCCCTTTTTTAATTGTTTGTTTGTGTGTTTTTGTTTTGTTTTGGTTTGGTTTGGTTTTTGACTCTTAGGATGTGTCTAGTGTGTATTTCACTTAGGTCATGGTTGGTATTTTTTATTTTGCTCTCTCATTCATCTGTTCTTCTCTGGGCAAAATGACTAGAAAGAGAACTTCACAACAAAAGAAAAAAACAGAGGAAATACTCTCTGCCACAGATCTAATTGATATGGATATAAGTAAAATGTCAGAGCTGAAATTCAGGATAACAGTGATAAAGTTACTAGCTGGGCTTCAAAAAAGAATAAAACATACTAGAGAATCTTTTATTGCAGAAGTAAAATCTAATCAGGCCTAAATTTAAAATGCTTTACCCGAGAAGTTGTCTAAAGTGGACTAACAGCTGGGGTAAATGAGGCAGAAGAGAGAGTATGTGACATAGAAGACAAGTTGTTGAAAATAAGGAAGCTGAGAAAAAAAGAGAAAAACAACTAATGGACCATGAGGTGAGGCTTCGAGAAATCAGTGATATACAATAAGTGAAATAATATTAGAATTACTGGGATCCCAGAGGAAGAAGAGAGAGAGGTTTGGAAGGTATTTTTGAGGAAATCATAGCTGAGAACTTCCCTAATCTGGGGGAAGAAACAGGCATACAAGTCCAGGAGGTATAGAAAACTCCTCTAAAAATCAATAAACATTGATCAGCCCCCTGACATATAGTGAAGCTTACAGATTTCAGAGATAAAGAGAGAATCCTGAAAGCAGCTCAAGGCAAAAACTTCTTAACCTGCAATGATAAAAAACATTAGGCTGGCTGGCAGCAGTCCTATCTACAGGGACCTGGCAGGCCAGAAAGGGCTGGCATGATATATTCAGGATACTAAATAAGAACCTGCAACCAGGAGTACTTTATCTGGCAAGGTTGTCATTCAGAATGGAAGGAGAGATAAAGAGCTTCCAGGACAAAGAGGAACTAAAAGAATATGTAGCCACTAAATCAGCCCTGCAAGGGATAATAAAGGGAATCTTGCAAGTGAAGAGAAAGCCTAAAAGTAACATAGACCAGAAAGAAACAGAGACAATCTACAGAAACAGGGACTTGCAGGTAATATAATGGCACTAAATTCATATCTGTGAATAGTTACTCTGAATGTAAATGTACTAAATGCTCCAATCAAAAGACACAGAGTATTAGATTGGATAAAAAGGCAAGACACATACATATGCTGTCTACAAGAACTCATTTTAGACCTAAAGACACTTAGAGATTAAACGTGAGGGAATGGAGAACCATTTACCACACAGGTGAACCTCAAAAGAAAGCTAGGGTAGCTACTCTCATATCAGACAAATTAAATTTTAAACCAAAGACTGTAGTAAGGGATGAAGAGTGTCACTATGTCATACTTAAAGTGTCTGTCCAGCAAGGTCTAACAATTGTAAATATTTATGCCCCCAATATGGGAGCAGCCAATTACATGAACCAATTAATAACCAAATTAAAGAAACATATTGATATGATAATAATAATAGCAGGGGACTTCAATACCCCACTCACAGCAATGGACAGATTATCTAAGCAGAAGATCAATGAAGAAACAAAGGATTTCAGTGACACATAGGACCAGATGAACTTCACAGATAAATACAGAGCATTCCGTTCTAAAGCAACATAATACACATTCTTCTTCTTTGGTGCACATGGAGCCTTCTCCAGAATATATCACATACTGTGTCACAAATCAGATTTCAACCAATACCAAAAGATTGGGATTATTCCGTGCATATTTTCAGACCACAATTTTGACACTTGAACTCAAACAGAAGAGGAAGTTTGGAAGAAACTTAACTGCTTGAGAGATACAGAGCATGCTCCTGAAGAATGAATGTGTCACCAGGAAGGTAAAAAGAATTAAAAAAAAATTTATGAAAACAAATGAAAATGAAAACAGCTGTTCAAAACCTTTGGGATACAGCAAAGGTGGTCCTAAGGGGGAAGTACATAGCAATACAAGCCTTTCTCAAAAAAATTAGAAAAGTCTCACATATACAGGCTAAACTTGGAGAAAGAACGACAAGCCTAACCTAAGCGGGAAAAGAGAAATCATCAAGATCAGAGCATAAATCAATGACATAGAAACCAGAAAAATAATAAAACAGATCAATGAAATAAGGAGCTTGTTTGTTGAAAGAATTAATAAGATTGATAAACCTCTAGCCAGACTTATCAAAAAGAAAAGAGAAAGGACCCAAATTATTAAAATCATGAATGGAAGAGGAGAGATCATGATCAACATCAAGGAAATACAATTTTCAGAACATAATGTGAGCAACTATATGCCAACATATTAGGCAATTTGGAAGAAATGGATGCATTCCTGGGAACTAATAAACTACCACAACTGAAATGGGAAGAAAGAGATAACCTAAACAGACCTATAGTCAGCAAGGAAATTGAAGTAATAAAAATCTTCCAACAAACAAGAGTCCAGGATCAGATGGCTTCCAAGGGGAATTCTACCAAATGTTTAAATAAGAACTAATACCTATAATTCTGAGGCTATTTGAAAAAATAGATATGGGAAAAACTTCCAAAATCATTTTACAAGGCCAGCATTACCTTGATTCCTAAACCATACAAAGTCCCCATCAAAATGGGAATTACAATTGACTTTCTCTGCTTGACTTATTTGACTTAGCACAATCTCCTCCAGTCTCATCCATGTTGATGCAAAAGTTGGGTATTCATCCATTCTGATGGCTGAGTAATACCCCATTGTATATATGGACCACATCTTCTTTGTCCATTCGTCTGTTGAAGGGCACCTCGGCTCTTTCCACAGTTTGGCGATTGTGGCCATTGCTGCTATGAACACTGGGGTGTGTATGGCCCTTCTTTTCACTACATCTGTGTCTTTGGGTTAAATACCCAGTAGTGAAGTTGCTGGGTCATAGGGTAGCTCTAGAGGGGAGGGGGTCGAAGAGATGGGTGAGCCCGGTGATGGGTATTAAGGAGGGTATGTATTACGTGGAGCACTGGGTATTATATGGAAACAATGAATCTTGGGACACTGCATCAAAAACTAATGATGTACTGTATGGTGACTAACATAACATAATAAAAAACATAATAAATCTTAAAAATCTTTTAAAAAATCGGAATTACAGACCAGTATCCCTGATGAACATGGATGTCAAAATTCTCGCCAAGGTACTAGCCAATAGGATCCAACAGTACAATAAAAGGATTATTCACCCCAACCAGGTGGAATTAATTCCTGAGATGCAAGGGTGGTTCAACATTCACAAATCAGCCAGTGTGATAGATCATATTAATAAAAGAAAGAAAGAGAACCATATGATCCTCTCAATAGATGCAGAAAATGCATTTAACAAATCCAGCATTGTTTCTTGATTGAAACTCTCCATAGTATAGGGATAGAGCAAAAATACCTCAATATCATAAAACCAATCTACGAGAAGCCCAGAGCAAATATCACTCTCAATGAGGAAACACTGAGAGCTTTTCCCCTAAGTTCAGGAGCACGATAGGGATGTCCACTCTCACCACTATTGTTCACCATAATACTAGATGTCCTAGCCTCAGCCAATTGAGAACAAAAAGAAATAAAAGGCATTCAAACTGGCAAAGAAGAAGTCAAACTCACTCTTTGCAGATGACATGATACTTTATGTGGAAAAACCAAAAAACTCCACTCCAAAATTGCTAGAACTCATACAGATATTCAGCAATGTGGTAGGATATAAAATGAATGCAAAGAAATTAGTTGCTTTTCTATCCACTAACAGTGAGACAGAAGAGAGAGAAATTAAGGAGTTGATCCCATTTACAACTGCACCAAAACCCTTAAGATACTTAGAAATAAACCTAACCAAAGAGATAAAAGATCTGTACTCCAAAAACTACAGAACAATTACGAAATTAATTGAGGAAGACACAAAGATTTGGACAAACATTCCAAGTTCATGAATTGGAGGAATAAATATTTTTAAAATGTCTAGGCTACCTAGGGCAATCAACACATTAAATGCAATCCCTATGAAAATACCATTGACATTTTTCACAGAACTAGAACAAACAATCCTAAAATTTGTATGGAACAGAAAAGACTCTGAATAGCCAAGGGAATGTTGAAAAAGAAAACCAGAAAACCAAAGCTGGAGGCATGGGGGGCATCACAATGCCTGACTTTGAGCTATATTACAAAGCTGTAATTATCAAACAGCATGCTACTGGCACAAAACAGGCACATAGATCAATGGAACAGAATAGAGGATCCAGAAATGGACTCTCAACTCTGTGGTCAGTTATTCTTCAACAAAGCAGGAAAGAATAGCCAATGGAAAAAGGATAGTCTCTTCAATAAATGGTGTTGGGAAAATTGGACAGCTACATTTAGAGAAATGAAACTGGACCATTTTCTTACAGTATACACAAAGATACATTCAGTATGTTTGCATGACCTAAATGCGAGTAAGGAATCCATCAAAATCCTAGCAGAGAATACAGGCAACAACCTCTGTGACCTTGGCCATAGCAACTTCTTGCTAGACATGTCCCCAAAGGCAAGGAAACAAAAGCAAAAATGAACTATTGGGACTTCATCAAGATAAAAAGTTTCTGCACACCAAAGGAAACAACAAACTGAAAGGCAACCTATGGATGGGGAGAAGATACTTGCCAATGACATATCACATAAAGGTCTTGTATCCAAGATCTAAAAAGAACTTATCAGGCTCAACACCTCCAAAAACAAGTAGTCCATTTAAAAAATGGGCAAAAGACACGAACATATACTTCTCCAAAAAAGACGTACAGATGGCTAACAGGCACATGAAAAAATGCTCAACATCACTCATCATCAGGGAAATACAAATCAAAACCACAATGAGATCCCACCTCACATCAGTCAGAATGGCTGAAATAAACAACTCAGGAAACAATATATGATGGCGAGAATGTGGAGAAAGGGGAACCCTTTTACACTGTTGGTAAGAATGCAAGCTGGTAACGGCCACTCTGGAAAACAGTATGGAGGTTCCTCAAAGAGTTAAAAATAGGGGTACCCTTTGATCCAGAAATTGTACTACTAGGTATTTGCCTCAGAGATACAAATGTGGTGAATCAAAGGGGTACCTACACCCTAATGTTCATACCAGCAATGTCCACAATAGTCAAAGTGTGGAAAGAGCTGAGATGTCCATGGGCAGAGGAATGGATATAGAAGATGTGGTTTATATATGCAAAGGAGTGTTACTCAGCCATCGGAAAGGATGAATACTTACCATTTACATTGACATGGATGGAACTGGAGGATATTATGCTGAGCAAAATAAGTCAATCAGAGAAAGACAGTTATCATTTGGCTTCATTTATATGTCGAATATAAGAAATGGGGCAGCAGACCGTAGGGGAATGGAGGGAAAACAGAGCGGGAAGTCATCAGAGAGGGAGAAAAACCATGAGAGAAAGAAACTGAGGTTTGCTGGAGGGGAGGTAATTGGGGGGATGGGGTAATTAGGTGATAGGCATTAAGGAGGGCACATAGTATGTTGAGCAGTGGGTGTTATATGCAACTGATAAACTACTGAACAGTACATTTGAAAAAGAAACAAAAAACTAAAAGGAAGGACACCTCAGTGGCTCAGTTAGTTGTATCTGACTCTTGTTTTCAGTTCAGGTCATGACCTCATGGGTCCTGAGATCGAGTCCTGCATTGGGCTCCACACTCAGTGGATAGTTTTCTTCTCTCCATCTTCCTCTGCCTCTCCTCCTGCTCGTGTGCTCTTTCTTTTTCTCTCCTTCTGAGAGAAACCATCTTTAAAAAAACAAAAAAGATGCAGTTTGAAGAGCTTCCACATTGAACACATGGATATATAGGGAGGGTGGTGCACCTGGAGAGGGCATGGAACCTACATTCCCTTTCCCCATGCCTTGACCTATGCACCTCTTCCATTTAGCTGTTTCTGGGTTATATCCTTAATAATAAACTGGTGATCTAGTAAGTACGTTAATATGCTCAAGTAAGTGAATAAATAAACTGCCTAATGAGAGTTATTTGGTTGCAGAGTATCTTGGGTTTTATCTGTCTGAATGAGTTCTTGCTACCCCCTCATTTTTGAAACAGATATTTTATTGAGTGTATAATTCCCAGTTGTGTTACTTCCTCTTGGCACATTGAATATATTATCTTGTGCAGTGTTGTTATTGAGAAGTCAGAATTTTATTTAATATTTATTCCTTTGAAGGTAATCTATTCTCTGGCTCCTTTTTTTAAGATTTTATTTATTTATTTGACAGACAGAGATCACAAGTAGGCAGAGAGGGGGCGGGGAGCAGGCTGCTGAGCAGAGAGCCCGATGCAAGGCTGGATTCCAGGACTCGGGGATCGTGACCTGAGCCAAAAGCAGAGGCTTTAACCCATTGAGCTACCCAGGCGCCCCTCTGGCTTTTTTTTTTTAAAAGATTCTTTTTCTGTCATTGGCATTATGGAGTTTTACTATTGTATATCTAATTATGGTTTATTTTTTCTTTATCCTTCTTGGGATATGTTGGATTTCTGAATCTCTCAAGTTTTTAGTTTAGTCCTGGAAGAACCTTGGCCATTCTATTTAAATATTTTCTCTGCCCCTCTGTTTTTATTCTATCTTACACATTTCTTTCATTTTTTAAAAATTTCTTTGTGTCATTTCTTCAGATTTACCAGTTCAGTAAGTCTTTCAATAGCTATATCTAGTCTAACTTGTCAATTGAGTTCTTTTTCTATTAACTTTTTAATTTTAATTCTACTGTAGTTAACATATGCTGTTATATTCATTTCCAGTATACAATATACTGATTCAACAATTCTATACATTACTCAAGTGCTCATTGTAATATTTAATCTCCATGACCTGTTTTACTTATCTGCCCACCCACCTCTTATTTGGGAACTATCAGTTTGTTATCTATAGTTTAAGAGACTGTTTTTTTGGTCTTTTGTTTTCCTTTGCTCATTCCTTCTCTTCCATTCCACATACTAGTAATATCATGTTGTCTTTCTCTGACCAACTTATTTCACTTAGCATTATACTCTCTTAATTCCTTCATTATCCTTGCAAATGGCATGATTGTATTCTTTTTATGACTAAATAATAGTCATGTGTGTGTGTGACATCTTCTTTATCCACCCATCTGTCCATGGACATATGGGTTACTTCCACAATGTGGCTGTTGTAAATAATGCTGCAATAAACATAGGGGTGTATGTATCTCTTTGAATTAGTGTTATTATATTTTTGGGTAAGTACCCAGTACTGCAATTACAGAATTATAGAGGGAACTCCAGACTATTTTCCACAGTGGCTGCACCAGTTTTCATTCCCACCAATAGTTCACAAGGGTTCCTTCTTTTCCACATCCTCAACAACACTTGTGTTCTCTTAGGTTTTTTATTTTAGCCATTCTGACAGCTATTGAGTTGATACCTCATTGGGATTTTGATTTGCATTTTCCTGATGATGAGTTATACTGAGCCTCTTTTTATAATTCTGTTGGCCATCTGTATGTCTTCTTTGGAGACATGTCTGTTCATATCTTATGCCCATTTTTCAAAGGGATTATTTGTTTTTTGGGTATTGATTTTTATAAGTTTTTTGTATATATTTTAGATACTAAAACTTTATCAGATATCATATCTTTTCCCATTCAACAGGTTGCAGTTGTATTGATGATCTCCTTTTTTGTGCAAAAGCCTTTTGTTTTGATTAGTACCAAAAATTTATTTTTGCTCTTGTTTCCCTTACCTCAAGAGGCATATCTAGAAAGATGTTGCTATAGCTAATGTCAGAGTAGTTACTGCCTCTGTTCTCTTCTAGGATTTTTATGGTTTCACATTTAGGTTTTTAATTCACTTTTAATTCGTTTTTGTGTATGGTGTAAGAGAGTGGTCCAGTTTCATTCTTCTGCATGTGGTTGTCCAGTTTTCCCAACACCATTTGTTGAAGAAACTGTCCTTTTTCCTATTGCATATTCTTGCCTCTTTGGTTGCAAATTAATTGACTGTATAATATTTGGGCTTATTTCTGGATTTCCTATGTGTTCCATTGATTTATGTGTCCAATGTCCTGCCAGTACTACTCTGTTTTGATTACTACAGCTTTGTAATATAACTTGAAATCTGGATTGTGATACCTCCACAGTTTTATTTATCTTCGTTAAGATTGCTTTAACTAGGGGCAACTGGGTGGCTCAGTGGGTTAAGCCTCTGCCTTTGGCTCAGGTCATGATCCCAGAGTCCTGGGATCGAGCCCCGCGTCGGGCTCTCTGCTTGGCAGGGAGACTGCTTCCCTTCCTCTCTCTCTGCCTGCCTCTGCCTACTTATGATCTCCGTCTGTCAAATAAATAAATAAAATCTTTTTTAAAAAAAGATTGCTTTAGCTATTGGCAGTCTTGTGGTTCCACACAAATTTTAGGATAGTTTGTTCTAGTTCAGTAAAAGAATGCTATTAGTATTTTGATAGGGATTGTATTATATTTGTAGATTGCTTTTTCTAGGTTTTGTTCATGATTCCATGTTCTATGAACCATGTATTTTAAAGCAAATGGTGACAAGGTAAAAGCTGGCTATATTGTTTATCTCTGCATTTTTGTTGTTTTTTAATCTAAGCTTCTGAACAGTCTTTATAAACAGCTTCCTGGATCATTCCTCCCACTTAAGATGTTTTAAAATATATTTTATCAGCATTTTTAGTTGCATTTAGCAGGAAGGTTGATGACTTCTGCTATACTCCTGAAAAAGGAAGTCCAGCTGTTTTATATTTTTAACATGAACTTTTTTTTTTGCCTCTAGCTCCCCATATATACTGCACCACCTCTGCAGTCTAAATATGTTGAAGAGCAGCCTGGTCATTTACAAATGGGCTTTGCATCCATACGCACTACAGCTGGTCATTACGTTGGCTGGTGCAAGGTAAATGAGTTCCTAATAGTGGTTTAATGTTGGAGGTTTCTGATTTTTTCAGACAGGTGATTCTTCTGTTGCATTTGGTATTGGCAGAGGTTACTCAGTGACATTCATCAGGTGAGTGGGTTGATCCAGAGGCCCTAAGACAGTTCATTCTCATCTTTAGTACCTTGTTGCAGATAGCTAGGAAGCTGGGCTCAGCTAGGAATGTTGCATAAAGCCCCTACATGTGGCCTGTCAGGCGTGGTGATCTCAGCATAGTCAGATAACTTAGACAGGCAGTTCAGGGCTCTTACAAAGAGGCCCTTGGCAGAATTTACTAAGCTTCTTATTTATCATCAGATGTCCAATAAAGTTACTTATACAGCATTCTATTGTTAGGTCATAAAGGCCACCCCAGTTTTAAAGGGAGTAGAATTAGATATCACCTCTCAGTATGAGTAGCAGCCAAGAATTTGTGGCTATATTTAATCTACTATATCACTACTGTGGGTATTAAGATAGTTCAGCAAGCATTTATGTTATTTTTCATGTACAGTTGTTTGGCTATTTACAAGAAGTTCTGAAGTTAATTTTCAATTTTTCCTTGCTTGGCTAAGCAAAATGTTGACTTATTGGATATAGCTCATAAGACCATTCTGAATATAGTCAGCTATTGGGAAAAATGAAATTCATCTTACTTTAATACTTAGCCTTTAGTCAGCATTATCTAGCAGCAGAGTGATGGAGTAAGGATAAAATATTGATGTTACATTATCCTCACATCAACATAGTTGTGTTGGCATCAACATGTCCAATGTCGGTGTCATAATGATAATGCTGGTACCATGTTTTCATCATTCTGACCTAATAACTGCACAACTTTTTCTCAGATACAACCTATCCAATTGTGAACCCTTGTTCTTTTTTGTTTCTAATGCATTCTTTCTAAAAAAGGTTCTAATGGTTTTATGAAATACTAAATATGAATTCTGGTCATTCCAGGTGATATTTAAAATACCTGATGAATACTGATGTTACTTTTTTTTTAATTTGTGTCTGTCAGACAACTCTAATAATATTAGTTATATTATACACTTTTAATAGTTTGATCTCAGAGGAAAATATATTAATTAGGGTTTGAATCATGCCCCTAATACTATATACCAACAGCCAGATAAGTCTCCTGAGACCTAATTTTCCATAGTGTTTTCAAATTTGTTTTCGGTGAGGTAAATTGTTCTGAGAGATCTTTAAATTGCTGTTGTTAACTATCACCCAATTTAAGACTAAAAGAACTTTTATTCTCTTAATATGCTAAAGTGAATAGGTTGAAGAAGGGCACTTGGAATGCATTTCATCTTCAGTATAAACAACTTTTTCTCTCTAATTTTCCCCTAAAAATATAATCTGTTCTTTAAAAATTACTTCTGACTCAAGTTTCATTCTGCGTTAAACTTAGAATCTTGCAGGCCAAATTCAGTTCTTCTTCTCCTTAGTATTTTGAAATTTAGGTAGCAATGACCCACAGTGGTAAAAGTGAATTCCTAAACAAGCTAAGGAAAACTTCCCAAAAGGAGTGACTAGTTTTTTTCCTCAACAGTTACATGATTTTCAGTCAACCAGTCAAAAGGTATTATAACTTTAAAGGTGAGGTCTTCTTGAGAGAGTCTTTAGGGAGAAGTAACTTTGACAGTTACGGTGTGTGTTGGTTTGTACAGCTTGAAACCATGATGAAGGGATGAACCTCTACATCTCTGATCTCTGATCACCATGAAAATACCTGAGACAAGGTTACTAATACTGAGATATCACAATAATAATGACTTGTTTCCTGTGTAATGAAATTATTTCTCTGTTCTTTGCTTTGAATATCATTTTTGTTTTTATCCCATGGTTTCATAGCAGCTAGTTTAGAGATGGAGAACATATATTTCAGTTGTGTTTTCTGGTTTCTTCAATATAGTATTGACTATGGGCAGTTACTCTGGGTAAATCATTCTCTGCCTTCATTTTTTGAAGGTGGATGTAATTGAGATAGTACCTACCACTCAGTAAATGAGTGTAACCAAATTTCTTGAATTAAAATAAATTAGTTAGAAATAGGTAAAAGAGCAAATTTGATTTAAAACTTTAATCACTTCAGTGGGTTAATAATCTTAATTTGTAGAGAAATTATATTCCTTTGTAAAAATAATATAAACACTAGTCTTTGTAGGGTGATTTCTATCCTGAATTAAATGTCTTATTTAGATTTTTTCCCATTCTGATGCACACTTAAAAAAAGGAGAAGATGAAGTACTTTCTTTAGGTTTGTTGTTATTACTTTCTTTACAAATCATTATGTCGTAGCTACCACATCTGTATTAATCAGATGTTGCTTCTAAGCTGAAATATACCTCTATCCATGATTTAATAAATTCCATTCATTTTTCTAAGCCTTTATAAAATAAGATAAGTCTTTGTATTTCTGTAATAAATTATCTGTGAGATGCTCTGACTACTTTATAGGCATTACTTTACTTCTTTATATGAGGAAAATAGTAAACAAGTATTATCCATGTTAAACAGAATGAAAAGCAAGGCATGAAAAGAAGCTAATTCAACAAGTATTCTCATATGAATAAATGGGAAAATTAGAGTTAGATTTGAGTGCAATGCTAAGTCAACGTTTTAGTATGGTCTCAGAGTATGATTTAATTATCAACATCTTCAGAAATGCAGATGTCCTTTTTTTTCTTTTTGCTTAGGGTGTTTATGTGTTTGTGAAAAATGGGATAATGGATACAGTACAATTTGGAAAAGGTAGGTGAGTGAACCATCCATAATTAGAAATGTTAAGGAGGGCACATATTGCATGGAGCACTGGGTGTGGGGTATAAACAATGAATCCTGGAACACTGAAAAAATAAAATATAATTGGAAAAAAAGAGAAATTAAGTTATAGAATAACAGAAAAAAAATGTTCTGTTGTCTTGTTAACTTGCAAGGTTTAAATGTGAGAAAAATAAAAGTGGTAAGTTATTCGTTATCATGTTTTACCAACTGAGAAGATACTCTGTATAGCACTTTATGAGACTATGAGAGTAATAGTAACTGTCATTTATTAAGCAATTATTATATGCTAAGGCACTATGATAAGCATTTTACACAATTTATCTAATTTAATTTCTATACCAGTTCTATGAGTGTTGGTATTATAATTATTCCCCTTTTTACAAGATTTTATTTATTTGAGAGAGAGTGTGAGGTGAATGTGAGCACAAGCCGGGAGAGACAGAGAAAGAGGGACAAGCAGACTTCATGCTGAGCACAGAGCCCAACATGGGCCTCCATCTCACGACCCTGAGATCATGACCCAAGCTGAGGTCAAGAGTTGCATACCCAACCAACTGAGCCAACCAGGTGCCCCTGTGATTATCCATTTTTTAACAGATAAGGCAACTGAGGTTTAAAAAGGTATGGAACTAGAGCGTATTATGCTTAGCGAAATAAGTCAACTGGAGAAAGACAACTACCACATGATCTCCCTGATATGAGGAAGTGGAGATGCAACAGGGGTGGGAGTTAAGGTGGTAGGAAAAGTAAAAATGAAAGAAGATGGGATCGGGAGGGAGAAAAACCAAAAGAGACTCTTAATGTCATAAAACAAACTGAGGGGGGTGGGGGGAAGAGGGGTTGGGTGAGGGTGGTGGGGTTACATCATATGTTTAAATAAAGCTTAAATAAAGTAAAAAAAAAAAAAAAAGGTAAAGTAGACTGCCAAGGTCACATAGATAGTAAGTGGCAGCACCTAGACTCAAACTGAGTTCTCTTTAGCTGCAAAGCTCATATTATATCCTCAAAGCATAAAATAGAAACATATCCACATTGTTATGAATTAGTTTAAATAGGTGCTGTTTGCTGTTAAAATACATAGAATTTTGCCATCTGTTGCTAGGAAACACTAATACCAGTCATTAGAATATTTGAGGTAATGTTGGAAAGCAATTTTATTTGATTATTTAATTTGATAATGGTATTTGACAGTAGATATATCTTCCTAATATTCTTGGCCTAACCCAGTTGTTAAAATAAATGTGTATGGGAGACAGAAAGATCAGCTAAAATTTTAAATGTCTCCATGATGTTGATAACCTGTAAAGGTATTGTTACTTAAAGTATATAGGAATTAATTCCAAATTATATTCCTCATCAGTCTTGATGAATATAATTAAACAAGTGATTACTATTAAATAATTAAATGTGATAGAAGAGTCTATTTTTGGGTTGCATGGAAACAGAAATAATTTAAATATATAAAAAGCCAAAACATCTAGACTTGTGCCCACTCTTCATCTACTTTTGGTCTAGGCTCACTTCTCCTGATCATTGGTTTTAACCAAGAGCTGTGGCTGCTCTGGGTATTGGGGAGTAGGGGTAAGCAGTGTCTACAAGCTACATGTATCACTAGTCAATTATTCAAAGTTCCTTAATAAAATATTTCTCTTCCTACTGGATCCTGTCAAAGTTTGAACAGGTAAGTCCAGAAGCATTTCCATTAGAGATATAAATACATACATAATCAAGCAATTACTTTATAATAATTCATGCAAAGGTGTGAACTCTAGCATCATATTTCATTAAAGAGTAATAATTGCCTGTATTAAGAAGACAGTTATTGAGTCAGCTATGGAAGGAAGATTTTATTTTATAGCAAATAACTATTTTAACTAGCTTTTTCATTTGCTGCTCAAATCATTATTTTTGTAGCTTTTTTGAAGAGTGTTTACCATCTTCTACTATCTTAGCAAATCTCTTTAGCATTTCTGCATCATATATAGAATGTCTAAGTTATTTATATTAGTCATTATAGTAAGTCATTTATATTAATTTTCAACTTACTTCTTAATAGATGCATATATCTACCTGAAGAATCCACCTCAAGATTTTCTTCCAAAACTTGGAGTGATTACAGTTTCAGGATTGGCAGGCTTGGTTTCAGCAAGAAAAGGTAGGGTTTTAAAAAATACATCTTTTCTTTCAGTGCCTTTATATTCTGAATTTTACTGTCATGTGAAAATCTCATATTCTTTATTGCATATTGTTAGGATAGGGTACTGTGAAAATTTTTAGATTCTACATTACAGTATATTTATTTTTATAAAGACTGTGCTTTAAAAAATATAGCTATTTCAAGATGTTTAACATTATTAGCTATTAGGTAAATGCAAATGAAAACCACAGTGATATATTACTACACACCTATTAGAATGTCTAAAATTAAAAAGACTCACCATACCAAGTATAGTCAAGAATGTAGAGCAACTGAAACTCATACACTGCTGGTAGGAATACAAAATGGTACAGCCATTCAAGAAAATAATTTGACAGTTTCTCTTTTTTTTAAGTTTTTATTTATTTATTTGACAGCAACAGACACAGTGAGAGAGGAAACACAAGCAGAGGGAGTGAAAGAGGGAGAAGCAGGCTTCCTGCTGAGCAGGAAGCCCAACGTGGGGCTCGATCCTAGGACCCTGGGATCATGACCCAAGCCAAAGGCAGTTGCTTAATGACTGAGTCACCCAGGCGGGCCAAGTTTCTCTTAGAAAGTTAAACATGCTCTTATCATGAGACCAAGTAATCACACTCCTGAGTATTTACCCTGGAAAAATGAAAAACCTGTACGTAAATGTTCATAGTAATTCTATTCATAATTACCAAAAGCTGGAAACAACCTAAATGTCTTTCAAGGGTAAACTAAACTGTGGCACATCCAAAGGAATTGGACTCACGAATAAAACGAATAAACCATTGACACATGCAGCAATCTTGATGAATCTGACATAAAGAAGCCAGTCTAAAAAAGTTATATATTCTGTGATTTTATTCATACAACTTTCTCAAAAAGACAAAACTATAGTAACAACAACAACAACAACAACAAAATATCAGTAGTTCCCAGGAGTTAGGAATGGGAAGGTGTGACTGACTATAAGGAGGTAACATGAGATTTTTTTTTTAACAGTGATAGAACTGTTCCATATCCTGATTGTACTGGTGGTTACATGACTCTATACATGTATTAAAATTGATAGAAGTATAGATCAATTTTCTATATATTTAAAATAAAATTCAAAAATATATAGCTGTTCCTATTGAAATTATAATTTATCATTTTGTCATCTTTTAGATAACTTTATTTTTTAAAAGGTTTTTTAAATTTAAATTCCAGTTTGATAACATATAGTATAATATTAGTTTCAGGTATACAATTTAGTGATTCAACAGTTTCATACAACACCCAGCGCCCAGTACAACAAATGAACTTCTTAATCGCCATCATCTATTTAACCCATATCCCCACTTGCCTCCCCTCTGATAACCGTCAGTTTGTTCTTTATAGTTAAGAGGCTGTTTCTTGATATGACACTCTTTTTTTCCCTTTGCTCATTCATTTTGATTCTTAAATTCCGCATATGAGTGAAATCACTGGTATTTGTCTTTCTCTAACTTATTTCACTAAGCATAATACTCTCCAGTTCCATCCATGTCCTTGAAAAATGGGAAGATTTCATTCTTTTTTAAGGCTGAGTTAAACTCTGTGATATCTATCTGTCTATCTCCATCCAGTTATCCATTTATCAGGGGATGGATACTTTAACTGTTTCCATAATTTGGCTACTGTACATAGTGCTGCTGTAACACTGGGATGCATGTATCCCTATGAATTACTGTTTTTGTATTCCTTGAGTAAATTCCTAGAAGTACAGTTGTTGGATCATAGTTCTATTTTTAACTATATGAGGAAATTCCACACTGTTTTCCAAAAGGCTGCACTAGCTTTCATTACCACCAGCAGTGCAAGAGGGTTCCCCTTTCTCACATCCATCACTAACTGTTGTTTCTTATGTTATTAATTTTAACTATTCTGAAAGGTGTTGTAGTTTTGATTTGTATTTCCCTGATGATGAGTGATGCCGAAAATCTATTCAAGTGTCTGTTGGCCATCTGTATATCTTCATGGAAAAATACCTATTCATGTCTTCTGCCCACTTTTTAATGGGATTGCTTGTTTATTGAGTGTTTAGTTTTATAGGTTGTTTATATATTTTGAATAATAACCCTTTATCAGATATGTCATTTGCAGATATTTTTTCCCATCCCATAGGCTGCCTTTCAGTTTTGTTGGTTGTTTCCTTCACTGTGCAGAAGCTTTTTATTTTGATTAAGTCTTAATAGTTTATTTTTGCCATTGTTTCCCTTGCCACAAGAGACATATCTATGGGGCGCCTGGGGGGCTCAGTGGGTTAAAGCCTCTGCCTTCGGCTCAGGTCATGATCCCAGGGTCCTGGGATCAAGCCCTGCATCTGGCTCTCTGCTCAGTGGGGAGCCTGCTTCCCCTCCCTCTCTGCCTGCCTCTCTGCCTACTTGTGATCTCTGTCTGTCAAATAAATTAAATCTTAAAAAAAAAAGAGACATATCTAGAAAGAAGTTTCTATGGCCAATATCAAAGAAGTTACTGCCTGTCTCCTCTTCTAGAATTTTCCTGGTTTCCTATCTCACAATTAGGTCCATTTACAGTTTATTTTTGTGTATGGTGTAAGGAAGTGGTCCAGTTTCATTCTCTTGCATATTCCTGTCTAGTTTTCCCAACACCATTTGTTGAAAATACTATATTTGTTCCTTCTTCATTGAATATTACTTGACCATATACTTGCAGGTTCATTTCTATTCACTTCAATTAATCTTTGTATCCATTTTATGTCAGTACTGTATTGATCACTACAGCTTGATAACTTGAAGTTTGGAATTGTGAGGCCTCCAGCTTTGCTTTGCTTTTTTGACTGCTTTGGCCATTCAGGGTATTTTGTGGTTCCATGCAAATTTTAAGATGTTTTGTTCTAGTTCTGTGAAAAATGCTGTTGGCATTTTGATAGGGATTGCATTAAGTGTGTAAATTGCTTTGAGTAATATAGACATTTTAACAATATTTGTTCTTTCAGCCCATGAACATGGAATGCCTTCCTGTTTCCTTCTGTCATCTTTAATTTCTCTCAGCAGTATTTTATCATTTTCAGAGTAAAGGTCTTGCCTTTTTGATTAGATTTCTTCCTAGGTATCTTACTGATTTTTTATTATATTTTTAAATTTAAATTCAATTAATTAACCTACAGTATATTATTAGTGTATTAAATGTTAGGTAGAATTTGCCCATGAAGCCATCTGGCCCTGGGCTTTTGTTTGTTGGGAGGTTTTTGATTACTGATTTTTTATCTGAGATTTGCTTGCTTCTTAAGGTAGGCCTGTATTCCTGTATACTTCCCTGTTAGGACTATTTTTGCTGTATTCCAAGGTTTTGAACCATTGTGTTTTCATTTTCATTGTTTCCATATATTTTTAAATTTCTTTGTTAATTTCTTTTTTTTTAGATAAGGATTTTTTTTTGACAGAGATCACAAGTAGGCAGAGAGGCAGGCAGAGAGAGAGAGGAGGAAGCAGGCTCCCTGCTGAGCAGAGAGCCCGATGTGGGGCTCAATCCTAGGACCCTGGGATCATGACCTGAGCCGAAGGCAGAGGCTTTAACCCACTGAGCCACCCAGGTGCCCCCCTGTGTTAATTTCCTCATTGGCTCATTCATTTATGTTTGGCAGCATATTGTTTAACTTCTGCGTATTTGTGGTTGTTCCAAATTTTTTCTTTTGGTTGCCTTCTAGTTTCATAGCACTGTGGTCAGAAGAGATACATGGGATGACTTCAATATTTTGATATTTTTGAGGCCTGTTTTGTAATATAATATGTTATCTATTATGGAAAATGTTCCACGTGCTCTTGAAAAGAATGTATTGGTGTATATAAGTTAGGCAAGTAGTGTTGGTGCTGTACTGCCTCCTGCCAGTAGCTGTGTGCTAATACTGAAAGGCAGGGGATGGAAATGGTGCTGGCCAGCTCCTTTGTTCCTGGAGAGGTATCTCTGAATGATGCCACTCAGAGATGTACTCTGAGAAGTGCGAGAAATCTCCCTACTCTGTGCCCCAGCCCCTCTTCAGATCACTGTTTCCACACTTTCTGCCCTCTGGGTTGTTTGCCTGCCTTCTCTCCAGGAGCAGGACAGTACCTTCTAGACTCTGTCCCAGCCAAGCCCGCTGATCTTTAAATCTCCAGGTGTTAAGCCCTATTGGGTGATCGAACTCACAAAGTTCAGCCTCTCTTATTCTCCGAGCCATTGGCTTTGGAGAAACATTCTTGTCCATTTCCATGTGTGTTCCTCTCTGTCTCACCCTTCTCTAGACCATGGCTCCCTCTCCTCTGCAACTGCTAGGATCCATTTCACATACTTCCTACCTTCTTTGATGTGGCCTTTTCTTTCCCTTTAATTGTAGAAGTTGCTCTGTCAGTCTTTAGGACAATTTCTGGGGTATTTAGGATGATTTGATTGTTATCTATTTGTGTTAGTGGGATAAGGTGAGCCTAGGGTCTTCCTACTCTGCCACCATCTTCTGTCCCTTAAAAAAAAAAAGATTTTCAAGGGTGCCTGGGTGGCTTAGTTGGTTAAGCCTCTGCCTTTGGTTTAGGTCATGATCCTGGGGTCCTGGGGTTGAGCTCTGTATCAGGCTGCCTGCTAAGCAGGGAGTCTGCTTCTCCCTCTCCCGCTGCCCCTCCCCACTGCTCATGCTCTCTCTCTCTCTCTCTCTCTCAAGTAAATAAATAAAACTTAAAAAAAAAAATGAAAGGTTTTCAGTCTCTAGCTATCAAAAAAAAGACCTTGGGATTTTTATGTTAATGTGAAAGTGTGTGCTAACCACTCAAACTTGTTTTCTCTGCTTTCTGATGACCATCCATATTCTGGGGGCTATATTTGAGATAGAGCGCTGATATCAGAAAAATATTTTATTCTCTCATCATCTCATCCTGACCAGAGTTCCTAGAACTGACATCAGCCACCTCAGAATGGAGTTTGCGAAAGTAGACAACTTGTTCAGCACATGAAGCTTGATAAGCTTGATTTCTTTTTTCCTTCTTTTACCCTGTATCTCTATGAACTTTGTCATTCCTTCTTACTCTGCCACTTTTGTAGAGGGTCCCCAAGACCACCCATGGGTTTGATGGTTAAGTAGGAAAGACTTAGAAGATTCAACCTATAGTCATAGGCCTTATTACAGTGAAAGACTGCAAAGTAAAATAAGAAAAGGGAAAAGGCAAATGGGGCAAAGCTTATAAGAAACTAGGTACAAGCTTCTAAGGATGCTCTTGCAGTGGAGTCATATAAGATGTACTTAATTCCTCTCTAATGAATTATGACAATACATGTAAGATGTTCTCAGCCAAGGAGGCTCATTAGAGACTGAGCAGTCAAGGTTATTATTAGAAGCTGATCACCTAAACACACTCTCTCTTGCATGTCCAGAATTCCAGACTGGAAGGAATGTAGTAGCTCAGCATAAACCATATTATTTCAATAAATGGTTTAGGCATAGTGCATCACTCTAATCATTCAGAGAATGTTTTCTATCATTGTAGGGAACTGTTTACCAGTGAAGACCCCAGATGCCAATCAAGAGCCAGCTTTACAAGCAGCCTTTCTAATAATGGCAGTCTTGAGATACTATGTGAACACTTCTCTGCACACTATTATATAACGGTCTTTCATAAGCACATAGTGAATTTTGTATTTTCCTACCTTCTACCTCTGAGTATGGAAATTCTTCTCAGTAGGCATTCCTGCCTCTCCTCCTCACTGAAGCTGGTACAGTTCTCTGGTCAGTAGCTATTTTGGTCGCCTTCCATTCATCTTCTGTCCATGACTCAGTCACCAATCATTGCCCCCAAACTAAATTACATGTGCTTCAAAGTCATAGCTCTGAACCAGTCTGGAATCAAATATCATACCTTACGGTTTGTTTGCCCAGCTTTAGTCCTTAAAGTAGTCTCAACTCAAGTATACCCAATCAGATATAAAGCCTTGGTGAATTAAAAGAACATTCCAACATTCTAACTCTGGTCCATATATCTCATCCCAATAGACCTAGCAGTCTTCCAATAGCTAATATTAATGGCTCCTGATTTCCCATTTTTAATTCTAACACTCTATGCAACTTTCACGTGGATACATATTATAAATTACTTATTAGGAAAAAAACTGAAAACCAAGATCACTCTGTGTAACATATAAAACTCAAAGAAGAACATACTAATCAATTTTCAGTAAGAAACTCCTAATCCACTTGCAAAAGAATGTTTCTTAGGTCATTCACATTGTTTCTAAATTTCAGAGCCAGAATAACCCACTGTTTTTCAAGTTGCAGATCTCAACCTATTAGATAATGAAATAAGCATAGTGAGTCTCAGGAGACATTTTATTAAAAAAATAAAATAGAGGAGAACAGTAAATGTCAGAGTGTTCTATACTTAGTATGGGTAAATACTGTGAAAGTTTTGTTTCCATGGAGTGTGTGTGTGTCTATGTAAGATAGGTCATAGGTCATAATGTAAATTTTTTTTCTGAGTCATGGTCAAAAAATGTTTGAAACCTGTTGATTTAGCTTAACCCCATTAGCTACATATAGAGGTCCAGAAAAGGGAAATCACTCAATGATTTCATAGTACATAACTTGTTGGTGGCTGTGTCTAGAATCCTTTCCTACTTATGGGAGTAGAGCCATTGAATCCAAATGAAATTTATATTTTGTTAAACTCACCCTTCATATCAGGTAAAGAGAAAATGAATGTAAGTCTTTTTTAATATTTAAAACAACACATCAAGGGGAAAAATGCTACTTTCTGAGGTTAGGAGCGGCACAATTAGGGGACTTTGGCTAAGTCAAGGAAACTTGCATTAAGAGATGTTAGGTCAGTAAAATCAAGAATCAAACTATAGATACTAGAATAATAGTGAGCAGGACCTGAGTAAAGGACCAACTTAAGACATGTTTGATTTTTCTATCTTATGATATGTTTTAACAAATCTAGACCCTCTTTCACAGTACCACACAAACCAGTCTAAAACCAAAGGAAAGCTAAATTAGAGATTGAAGCAGCCTACCTACCCACCTCTACCAAAGCTCAGTCCTGTAGACATGACTGTAGGCCTCCTTCAGATAGGTAAACCAGACACAGAAATAGCTCTTGTTTCTATCTTTTTGATCTTTCATTACCATTGCCTGCAAACATTGCCAGTTATTTCTTTTACCTTAGCATTTACTGATATACCAAATAGGCTATACCAGTTTTAAAATAAGGGTTGTAAGAGGTGTTTCAGAGTAAAAGTACTTACCCCAGTTAGAAATCCCATCATCTAAATGCCCAGCTCATAAGAGTCCAAGGTACCCATTCAAGCATTTAGGATACTTATTGTTTTGAACCAGTGTTCTGTTGCAACTAAGCTATGGCTATATGAAGTTACTAGTGAGATTGTATTTGGAAGATTTTTTTAATTTTTTTTTTTATTTGACAGAGATCACAAGTAGGCAGAGAGGCAGGCAGAGAGAGAGAGAGGAGGAAGTAGGCTCCCCAATGAGCAGAGAGCCCAACATGGGGCTCGATCCCAGGACCCTGGGATCATAACCTGAGCCGAAGGCAGAGGCTTTAACCAACTGAGCCACCCAGGTGCCCCTGGAAGATTTTTTTAAAGGATTTTGCTGTTTAAAAAAAATCTTTGGGAGCTCCTGGGTACCTCAGTCAGTTAAGTGTCTGACTCTTGATTTTGAGTCAGGTCATGATCTTAAGGTTGTAAGATTGAGCCCTGCATTGGGGGGAGGGGGAGAGGTGGAGTCTGCTTCTCTCCTTCTCCCTCTACCCTTCCCCCTGCTCATGCTTTCTCTCTCTAAAGTAAATAAATCTTTAAAAAGTTTGAAAATTTCTCTTAGATACACTTTTGGAAATGAGCACATTTCCAGCATTTCCAAAATTTCAAGTTACCTGCAGTTATTAAATTACTACTTCTGTATTTTAAATCAGTGACATGAAGGAGTTATATTCCTTTTAAAGTCCTTAACTGATTAGTTACTTGGATCTTTTGTGTTCCTAAGGACTTAATCAAAACAGGATATGTAGTAAGAGTCTATTTCCCTTTAACATGGTCTCACAAGTATGGTAGTTGATCAGTTTTTTATATTATCATGCCCTATTAGATACTTGAAAAAATGTGGTTACAACTTTGATTTTCTTAGGACATGAAAAAAATACCTAGTTTTTAAAAAGAAGAAAATTATCAATTCCCTTTGTGTAGCTAATTATCAATTTTAAATTGAGAACATTTTTCTAAAATTGGACATGACAACTTGAATTGTGATCCTTAAAGATATTTTAGCTACCATTTTGATTAGTATTATTATCTAAAGAATAAATTGACATAGGGTAATGACTTGAAAAGGAAAAAAGAGAACATTAAAGTTATTAAAACATCAGGTCTCTGCTAGCATCTGTTTAGAGTTTAATAGTTTGTTTGAATTTCATAGGTTCTAGGTTTAAGAAAATTGCTTATCCACTGGGACTGGCCACTTTAGGAGCAACTGTTTGCTACCCAGTTCAGTCAGTAATAATTGCAAAGGTAAGTTCCTTTTAAGTGATAGCTACCTTTCAGTATTTATTTAAACTCTTACTGTGACAATACTTAAATGTCCTAAGTATCTTCAACATTTAATTTTCAGAGAAATATAGTGAGCATCAGCTCTTACTTTGTTAAAATCACATTACATTTCAGCATGGTAAATGCCATTCTTAATTACGTGATCATCACAAATAAATAGGATAAATTTGTTTAAATATAATTTGGTGATATTAATGCTGCTTTTAGGATTCAGTTTAGAGACACTGAATTAGAATTTATGGGGAGAAATACCGCTCCGTTGCTGAGCTATGTGAAAATCAGTTTTTAATTAACAGAAAATTATACCTGTTGACTGTGGTCAGTTCATCAGATTAGTATAAGAAGCAGCAAATTGGTAGATGACAGAGGCTTTTGGAGGTAAAAAAAAAAATTTTATATACAAATTCAATTTTGATAATCCCACCTAGAACTAAGTAACATTTTCCATGAGTCTGTATTACAGCTTTTTGTCATTTTCTTGTGAGCTTACCTGCAAATCCAAACATTCTCCAATGATTTGAACAGTTTGGCCCAGTATATTACTTTTAATTCATATTTAGATTGAGAAAGAGAGCTTTGGGTGATGTGGTATTTTCTTCCTTTCCTTCTTTCCTTAATTACCAACATTTAACATTTCTTCCTCATACTTGAAGCATTGTGTAGTGTTACCAGAAGAATTTCCTGTACTTGTGTTCTCATTACTACATCTCCTTAATTATTGATGTAAACTGTCTACTCAGTATTTTAAGAATGACAAGGATATAGTGCCCTATGTAGTTTGTAATGTGATTAAGGTATAGAAGTTTATAGCAAAGAGAACATTATTCATTAAATCTAGTTATAATTGAGATACTTGATCCAAAATGATAAACTTATTTTTTATAAATCTTTTTTATATAGGAATTAGCCACTTAAATTCATACCCTATTCATGCTGAAAGAAACTTGTGAGCTTATTACATTCAACTTCCTCATTTTCTCATTTACTGATAAGAAACTGTGACCCAGGGAATTTTCACAGTGACTGATTTGTCTGGAGTTCTGTTCAGTTTCAGGTGTCCCCTGCTTCCCTGTCCATTTCTCTTAATGTGTAATGTTGATGTTGCCACTGAATCTTTTGGTTTGTTTAGAGTAATGCCTTAATGTTTTTTAAATAAAATTGGTTACTACTTGTCCTTAAATAATTTGAGCATTATAGAAAAGTATAGGAAAGAAAAAACAATTAACCACCTGGAATTCTTTTATCCAGAAAAATATCAGTGTTAACATTTGGTAGAATGTTGCCTAGACCTTTCTTTATGCGTATATAGAGATAGAAAGATAGATGGGTGAATAGGCAGGTACAGTTTCATAATAACAGGATAACACTGTAGTATACATCTTATCTTTAATTTTAAGAATAAAGTATTAAACTTAATTTTACTCTGACAGAAGGAAAATAAAAGGATTCCTGAACTTCAAATAAAAATTTCTATGATAAAAGAGATACTAATATGATTTCCTGAAAGTTATTCTATGGTTAAATACTATTGTTACTGAAACTGCTAGAGACCCTTTCTTTTCCCTTGACTGCCATCGAACAATGTCATGTGTAATATCTGATGGATTCTAATATATGGATTCTTAACCTGAGGTCCATGATAGACTTAAGAGTGACTCCACCACCCAAAACTATGAAAAGTTTTATATATAGAATAGATGCCTTCTAATTTGATATTGTTGGGACCAGTAGTTAACAATTAATTAATAATGTTAAAGTGGAAAGTTTTCAAAAATCATAAATACAGACCTTACATATTTTATTTCAAATTATAATGAATGTGTGTTCAGTTTTCTCTCTTTTGAAGTAGGTGTTTTCTATGAGTATGGGTCTCCTAGTTGAAGATCCATAACATCTGTCTTATGGTTAGCCATTTCTATAATATCTCTTCTGCTGTTTTCAGTTTAGATTTCCTTAAGATAGAATGAATACTTAAAAACATTTTGAAAATAATATGAGTGCTTGTTTCTAGATGAAAGGACTAAATATTGGAATATGGCATATGTTCCCAAATTTATAAGTTTAATTTAGTTCTTACAGAATTCCTGGATTTGTAGGGAGTATGACATTCATTCAGCCAGTATGTGTTGTCCATATACCATATATTGGTAACTGTGCTAGCATAGACAATAAGATAGACCAAAAAAAAAAAAAAAAAACCCGAGAGAATGTCCCAAAACAAATATATCAAGTATGTCTTTGTATACATTGTGGGGCAGGGGGAGGGTATAGTAAAGGTGGCATTTCAGATCAGTGTGTAAAGAAAGGATGGATTGGTTATTCCAGACATGTGTTGGAATAATTAGCTATTTGGATAAAAATCTTAGACCTTTACCAATTATCATGCAAAAATAAATTCCAGGTGGACTAAAGATCTAATCATAAAATAAAATACTGTAAAAATATTAGAAGAAAGAAGATAAATATTTCAGTGATGTTGAGATAGGAAAGGCCCTCTTAAGCAAAACAAAATCGAGAAGCCATTAAAAAAATTGATGCATTTTACTACATCAAAATAAATGTATTTCTTATCACAATATAACATATACAAAATTAATGGATAAATACAAAACTGGGAAAACTATTTGCAACATCTATAACAAAGGACTAAATAATGGCCTTCCTATATTAAGAACTCCTATAAATTGATAGGAAAAAGATAAATGTCCTCTAAGAAACTGGAGAAAGTAAAAAAAAAAGAAAGAAAATGAAAAAAAGTAATAAATAAGAAACATAAATGGCCTGGGACGCCTGGGTGGCTCAGTTGGTTGGGCGGCTGCCTTCGGCTCAGGTCATGATCCCAGCATCCTGGGATCGAGTCCCACATCGGGCTCCTTGCTCGGCAGGGAGCCTGCTTCTCCCTCTGCCTCTGCCTACCACTCTGTCTGCCTGTGCCCGCTCTCTCTCTCTCTCTCACTCTCTCTGACAAATAAAAAAAAAAAAAAAGAAACATAAATGGCCTAATAAATGAAATATCCTTAACTTTATCAGCAATCAAATAAATGCAGATTTAAAGATCATTTAGAGATTGGCTTTTAGTCTTTCACTTTGATAAAGATTTAAAAGACTCATAATAATACTGCTTCTGGTAAATGGAGTAGGAAAACATTTTTGGTGGGCATATAAATTACTACATTGTATCCCTGACTTTATGGAGGCAATGTGTCAATATTATCAAAAATTAAAATGTGTATCATCTTTAATCCAGATATTTCACATCCAGGAATTTATACTAAGGAAACACCACAAAGATGTGTGGTCCCAGTTCTATGTATAAGAATGCTAATCACAGCATGCTTATAATTGTCCAAAAAAAGGAAATATCCCATATTCCCCAACATAGGGAATTTATTAAACTAACTGTGGCATATCCATTGTGAATACTTACTATGTAGCTATTATAAAAGAAGCAGATCTACAGGTATATAAACTGATACAGAAACATCTCTGACAAATTGCTAGGTTTTAAAAATATCAAATATCAATGTGTATAGTGTAATCCTATTTGTATTTTGAAAAAGGAAACAAGCTAAGTGTATATGTGTGTGGTTTATTTTAAAATTTAACTTAAGGGTCGTCTGGGTGGCTCAGTGGGTTAAAGCCTCTGCCTTTGGCTCGGGTCATGGTCCAGGGGTCCTGGGATCCAGCTGGGCTCTCTCTTTGGCATGGAGCCTGCTTCCTCCTCTCCCTGCCTGCCTCTCTGCCTGCTTGTGATCTCTGTCAAAAAAATAAATAAATCTTTAAAAAAATTAAGCAGTAAAAATAAAATTTAATTTAAAACATAATTGCGATTTTAGAGTATAATCTGTTCTCTAATCTTGTCTTTTCAATTTAGTGGTTCATCATGGAAATCCATATCAGTGCATATAAATCTAAAATCTACCTCATCCTTTTTGGTAGATCTATATAGATATCAACATTCCATTTGTTTTAAAATATTGTGTGTATGTATCTAATGCACATATAAGAGGAAAATCTCAGGAATGATGGCCACACAGCTGTGACCAAAGTTACATTTTGGGGAGGAAGAAGACTTTATATTAGTGAATTGATTTATTTTTCTTAAGTGTAAGTATATACTTAGCAAAAAAATTCTATTTTTAAGCAAGAAAGTCACAGTTTTTAAAAATTTTTAAGTTCCTGTTTATAAAAAAATATAATCCTGAAAAGCTTCCAAAACCTCTTTAAAACTTGCAAAGTCAATAGCTATTGAAATTACTCTAGCTATAGGGTACAAAAGGATGGGGAAAGAATAGAAAGAAGGAATCAGGAGATTTTTAAAGGGAAAGAAATCCGAATGAATAACAGCAGCTTCAGAAATTCACTCACCATCCTTGCCTCTGCTTTGGTGTGTTTGTAGTTCATTTTGTATTTTATGTTTTTACCAAAAGAGAATATTATTCTTGGGAGAAATACATTAATACTTTATGACAGGGGAAAGCACCATAAAAATTTGAACAAAAGTATTAACTTTGTAACATCTTAGAATCTTATTTTCTCAGTTATTATCTCAAACTGTCTTCCCCAAACTTCTCTTAAATAGGCATAGTTTTAAATTCACATATTGCAGTGTGAATGCAAACTATACATTTTTAAGAATTTATTTTTCTAAGAGCAGTTTTAGCTTCACAACAAAATTAAGCAGAAGGTACAGAGATTTCCCGTACACCCCCTGTTCCCACATATGCTTAGCATCCTCCATTATCCGCATCTGTTTTCTACATCCCCCATTAGAATGGTACATTTGTTGTAATTGATAAGCCTATGTTGACACATTATCACCCAAATTCGTAGTTTACTTTAGGATTCACTCTTGGTGTTGTCTTAGCTCTACATTTCTTAGCCTTTTACATGAGGCAAATGATTTTTCATATAAGATTGAAAAAAATGGGGTTTTCTGTTATATGATCTAAAGATTTACATCATTATTATTGATTCTGAACTGAGTGTTCACATAAAATTCCTGACATAATTTTTCTGATATTTGTTATTTTGACTTTTAAAAACACATCTTATTTGATTCATTTCTTGTTTTAATTAGGTAACTGGGAAAAAGGCATATACTATAAGCCAACAAATTTATGAAGCAGTTAAATCATTGTGGACAAAAAGCAACAAAGAAGAATCACTTCCTAAACCTAAAGAAAAATCTAAGGTAGAGTTTAAATGGACCAAAAAGGTAGACATTGAGTTTCATTGGTTGGGGTGAGGGATTGGCTTATAATGGGAGTCACTGACAGAGGTCAAGGAGAGAATGAAAGTAGATGAAGGAACATAATATCTTTGCATACTATACGTTTTTAGGATGTTTTATTGTTTTGGCAAAATGATTTACTTATGAAGGAAAAATCTTTTTGGTAAACAGCTAGGAAATTCTGCTGCACTAGAAATACCTGCAAACACAACTGACAGCCTGAAATACTCAGTGCCCTTGCCAGCAGAACTCAGCTCTAAAACAAAGACAAAATCAGAATCTACCTCAGGTTAGTTTGAAATGATTCAATTTTATTTTCATTCTTTTCCTAAGTAATTCTATAGTATTATTAGGTATAGTTTAAACTTATGTAAGTGCTTTCTCCATAAATGTTTTTTCTTTCTCATATCTGTAGTCTGTATATTTTTTTAGATTATGAGATACTGGTGTACTTGGGTACTTGGTGGACTTTTTCTAATTGCCATATTGTTCATAATACCAATCTTTGCATATGGGAGTGTGGAGTAGCACTGGTGGGTTGGGTGAGTGAAGCACTTAATATCACTTTATAATGTGAGCTTTGCAGTTAGGTGGCGGAAAGTGTGCCTTTCTAAGTTCTATACTGTGAGTCATATCTACATAGAAGAAACATTATCTTTCCATTTCTTGTGCTATTTACCCCTATCAGTCTTAGTTTCCACCATCACTTATATTTAGTTTAGGTACTAGGAGAACATTCAGCATGAAATAATAAAATACCACCAATTATAATACTAATAACTTTTTTTTATTATTAGATACTGGCAATTGGTACTTTGTGAGACCAAATAGTGACAGTTGTACTTTCTTGGCAAATATTCCCATAGTTTTACTGTAATCATTGAGAAGGTAACAGAGTGTTTAATAACATTTTAGGAGTGTATTCACAGAAACTCAGCAGTCACTGGGTTACACAGGATTATCTGTCTGTACAATGTGAATGGTACTACCCATTGCTTTATTGCAAAGGAAATAGGACCAACTCAGAGATAAGGAAGTAGAAAATAAGGAATATCTGTCCTTTACAGAGTGCCTACTTTGGTATAAAGAGCTATAAATATATCCTGTGTAATTTAATTCTCACCCAAAATTACTTAGGAAAAGGCAAAACAACTTTTGTGCATATGTAATTATAATCATTGCACAATGAACAGCTCGAGACTCAGGAAACTTAAGTAACTTGCCCAAAGTCATGTAGCTTATGAGGAGTAGAGATGTATTCATAGTCTAGCTTTTTCTAATACTAAAGTCCAAGCTCTTTCTACTGTATGTAGGTTACCTATATATAATATAGATATTTGTTATATACAATATATATACACTATATATACAATATATATAACTATATAGGTTAAAATCAGAGTTTAGTCTCTAATTTCAGCTACCTCCCCTATTTTAATTTTTTTTTAGTTTTTTAAGATTTTATTTATTTATTAGTTAGAGAGAGAGAGAGCAAGCACAGGCAGACAGAGAGGCAGGCAGAGGCAGAGGGAGAAGCAGGCTCCCTGCCGAGCAAGGAGCCCGATGTGGGACTCGATTCCAGGATGCTGGGATCATGACCTGAGCCGAAGGCAGCCGCTTAACCAACTGAACCACCCAGGCATCCCCCCTATTTTAATTTTTACAAAACCTGTCACTGAGTAACAAACCTGATAGGAGTTTTACAGTGTTCTCCTGTCACCTCTCATTTCTAGTATGATGGTTTACAGTATTTACTTTTTTATTATTTATTTTCAATTCTGGTACAGTTAGCATACAGTGTTATATTAGTTTCAGGTGTACAAGTGATTCAGCTCTGCCATACAACACCCTGTGCTCATCAAAACAAGTATACTCCTTAATCCCCAACAGTTCTTTCACCAATCTCTCACCATCCTCCCCTCTGGTAACCATCAATTTGTTCTCAGGAGTTAAGAGTCTGTTTTCTGGCTGTCCCTCTTTTTCTGTTTTCTTTTTTTCCTTGTATCCATGCAGATATAGATATATTAGATAGATTATATGTAAAGGAGATGTGTGTGTCTATGTGTGTTTGTGTATCGATGGACATTTGGGCTATTTCCATGTTTTGACTGCCACTGATAATGCTATTAAAAACATTGTGGTTGCACGTACCCCTTCAAATCTGTATTTTTGTATCCTTTGGGTTAATACCTAGTAGTGGTATTTGTATTCTTTGGGTAATTACCTAGTAGTGCAGTTGCTGGGTTGTGGGTAGCTCTATTTTTAATTTGGTAAGGAACCTCCATACTATTTTCCAGGATTGCTGCACCAGTTTGGATTCCCACCAATAGTGTAACATGGTTCCGCCTTATCCACAGCCTTGCCAACATCTTTTGTTTCCTGTGTTGTTAAAGTTAGCCATTCTGACAGGTCTGAAGTGATACTTCATTGTGGTTTTGATTTGTATTTCCCCGATGATGAGTGATGTTGAGTATCTTTTCATGTGCCTGTTAACCATCTGTATGTCTTCTTTGGAAACATGTTTATTCATGTCTTCTGCCCATTTCTTAACTGTGTTGTTTGTTTTTTGGGTGTTAAGTTGGATATTTCTTTATAGATTTTGGATACTAACCTTTTATTGGGTATGTTATTTACAGTTATCTTCTCTGATTCTGAAGGCTGCATTTTAGTTTTCTTGATTGTTTCCTTTACTGTGCAGAAGCTCTTTATCTTGAGGAAGTCCCTATAGTTCATTTTTGCTTTTGTTTCCCTTGCCTCTGGAGATGTATCCAATAATAAGTTGCTACAGCCAGGTCAAAGAGGATTCTGCTGTGTTCTCCTCTAGGATTTTGATGGTTTCCTATCTTACGTTTAGGTCTTTATTTCGAGTTTATTTTTATGTATGGTGTAGGAAATTAGTTCATTCTTCTGCATATGGCTGCCCAGTTTTCCCAGCATCACTTCTTGAAGAGACTTTTTTTTTTTTTGAGTGGGAACACTAGCAGGGAGGAAGGGGAAAAGGGAGAGAGATAATCTTAAGCAGGGCCTACACATGGACCCTGACACGGGGCTTGATACCATGACCCTGCAGTCATGGCCTGAGCCAAAATCAAGAGTTGGACACCCAACTGACTGAGCCACCCAGGCACTCCAAGACTTTTTTCCATTGGATATTCTTGCTTTGTCAAAATTAATTGACCATATAGTTGTGGGTCCATTTCTTAGTTTTCTTTTCTGTTCCACTGATCTTCAGGTCTCTTTTTGTGTCAGTACCATAGTGTCTTGATGACTACAATTTTGTAATATAGTTTAAAGTCTGGAATCATGAGGCCTCCAGCTTTGCTCTTCTTTTTCAGGATTACTTTGGCTATTTGGAGTGGTTTGTGTTTCCATACAAATTTTAGGATTGTTTGTTCTAGCTCTGTGAAAAATTCTGGTGGTGTTTTGATAGGGATTGCCTTAAATGTGCAGATTATTTTCAGTACTATAGGCATTTTAAAATGTTTGTTCTTCCAGTCTTTGAGCATGGAATGTTTTTCCACTTCTTTCTGTCCTTTTCAGTTTCTTTCATAAGTGTTCTGTAGTTTTCAGGGTATTTTTTACCTCTTTGGTTAGGTTTATTCCTAGGAATCTTACAGTTTTTGTTGCAATTATAAATGGGATTGATTGCTTTATTTGTCTTTCTGCTGCTTCATAATTGGATTATAGAAATGCAGTGGATTTCTGTACATTGATTTTATAACCTGTATCATTGCTGAATTGATGTATTAGTTCTACCAATATTTTGGTGGGATCTTTTGGGTTTTCTGCATAGAGTGTCATGTCATCTGCAGATAATGAAAGTTTGACTCTCCTTTGCTGATTTGGATGCTTTTTGTTTCTTTTTGTTTTCTGACTGTTGAGGCTGACTTCCAGTACTATGTTAAATAGCAATGGTGAGACTGGACATCCCTGTCTTGTTCCTGACTGTAGAGGAGAAGCTCTCAGTATTTCCCCACTGACGATGATATTGGCTGTGGGTCTTTTGTATATTGCTTTTATGATGCTGAAGTATGTTGCCCCATCCCTACATGGTAGAGGGTTTTTATCAAAAATTGTTTCTGCATTTTGTGAAATGCTTTTTCTACATCTATTGAGAGGATCATATGGTTCTTATCTTTTCTTTTATTAAGGTGGTATATTGCATTGATTGTTTTGCTATTGTTGAACACCCCTGAGACCCAGAAATAAATCCCACTTGATTGTGGTGAATAATTCTTTTAATATACTGTTGGATGTGAATTGCTAGCATCTTGTTGAGAATTTTTACATCCATGTTCATCAGGAATATTGGTGGCTAATTCTTATTGGTGGGGTCTTTGTCTGGTTTTAGAATCAAGGTAATGCTGGCCTTGTAGAACGTTTGGAAGTTTTCCTTCCATTTCTGCTTTTTTGGAATGGTTTGAGAAGAATATATATTAACTCTACTTTAAATATCTGGTATAAGTCTGCTGGGAAGCCATCTGCCCCTGCATTTTGTTTGCTGGGAAACTTTTGATTGCTGATTCAATTTATTTGCTGGCTATGAGTCTGTTCAAATTTTCTAATTGTTCTTGTTTCAGTTTTGGTATTTTGTATGTTTCTAATTATTTGTTCATGTCTTCCAGATTGCCCAGTTTGTTGGCATATAATTTTTCATAATACTCTCTTAAAATTGTTTATATTGTTTGTGTTGGTTGTGATCTCTCCTCTGTCATTCATGATTTTATTTATTTCAGTCATTTTCTTTTTTCTTTTTGATAAGTCTGGCTATGGTTTATCAATTTTATTACTTCTTTCAAAGTACCAGCTCTTAGTTTCATTGATGTGTTCTACTGATTTTTTTAAAATAACGTTTATTTCTGGTCTAGCTTTTATTATTTCCCTTCTTCTTCTGGCTTTATGATTTATTTGCTGTTCCTTTTCTAGCCCCTTTATGTATAAGATTAGGTTATACATTTGAGACTTTTGTTCCTTCTTTAGGTAGGCCTATATTGCTATATACTTCCCTCTTAGGACCACCTTTACTGCATCTGAAATGTTTTGGGCTGTTGTGTTTTCTTTTTTTTTTTAAATTTCTTCTTTAATTTCCTGACTAAGACATTCTTTAATAGGATGTTCTTTAACCTTCATGTATTTGTTGTCTTCCCAAATTTTTTCTTGTGATTGACTTCAAGTTTCATTGTGTTGTGTTCTGAAACTATGCATGGTGTGATCTCAGTCTTTTTGTATTTGTTGAAGCCTGATTTTTGATCCAGTGTGTGATCTGTTCTGGAAAGTATTCCATGTACACTAGAAAAGAATTTGTGTATTTTGCTGCTTTAGGATGAAATGTTCTGAATATATCTGTTTAGTCCATCTACCTAGTGTTTCATTCAGAACCATTGTTTCCTTGTTGATTTTCTGCTTAGGTGATCTGTCCATTGCTCTAAGTGGAGTGTTAATGTCCCCAGCTATTATTATATTATTATATTATTATCAGTGAGATTCGGTGTTTTTGTTATTAATTGATTTTATATATTTGCATGCTCTCTATGGAGGTATAAATATTTATTGGAGGTATAAATATTTATAATTGTTAGACCTTCTTGATGGATAGATTCTTTAATTTTGATATAATACCCTACTTCTTGTTACAGTCTTTGCTTTAAAATCTAGTTTGTCTGATAAATGTATGGCTATTCTGGCTTTCTTTTGACATCCATTAACATAATAGATAGTTCTTCATCCCCTCACTTTCAATCTCCAGGTATCTTCACGTATAAAATGAGTTTTCTGTAGGCAGCATATATATGGGTCCTTTTTTAATTCATTCTGATACCCTATGTCTTTTGATTGGAACATTTAATCCATTTACATTCAGAGTGATTATTGGTAGATATGAATTTAGTGCCATCATGTTATCTGTAAATTGGTGTTTCTGGTGGTGCTCTCCTTTCCTTTCTAGTCTTTGTTTCTTTGTGTCATATTTTTCCTACTCAGAGTGTTCCCTTTAATTTTTCTTGCAGGGCTGGTTTAGTGGTTACGAACTCCTTTCTTTTTTATTTTTTTGTTTGTTATTTGTTATTATTGTTTGTTTATTCTGAACGACAGACTTACTATATAAGTATTCTTGGCTGCATATTTTTCCCATTCATCACTTTGACTATATCGCACCACTGTCTTATGACCTACGATGTTTCTGTGGCCAGGTCTGCTATAAACCTGACCTGTGTTCCCTTGTTGTTTAAGAATTTTTTCCCTGTTGCTGCTTTCAGGATTCTTTCCCTGTCTGTGTATATTGTGAATGTATAGTGTATATGCATATGTATACTGAATGTGTATAATGAGAGTTCTTTGTGTTTCTTAAATTTCAATGTCTGTTTCCTACCCCTGATTAGGGAAGTTTTCAGTTATACTTTGCACAAATAAACCTTCTGCCTTTCCTTGTTTCTCTACTTCTTGGACTCCTTTGATATGACTATTATTACACTTTAAGGAGTCACTGAATTCCCTATGTCTACATTCATAATCCAGTACCTTCTTTTTTTTACCTCTTCTTTTCAGTTTCATTATTTTCCGTAATTTTATCTTCTGTATTACTGATTCCTCTGGTTTATCCATTCTTGTCATTGTATCCAGTCAGATTGTCACCTTGGTTATATAGCATTTTACATTTTGGCTTGACTACTTTGCAGTTTTTTTATCTCTGTTGTAAGGGATTCTATAGTGTCTTCTGTGCTTTTCTCAAGCCTAGCTAGGATCCATATAATCATTATTTTAAAATGTGGTTCAGGCATCATACTTATATCTGTATTGATTAAATCCCTGGCCATCATTTCCTCCTGTTCTTTCTTTTGGGGTAAATTCCTCCATATTGTCATTTGGTATAGGTCACTGTTTTGTTTTGTTTCGTGTGTTATTGTTAGGAAAGCCTGTTCTTTTGCTGCTCATGAGAGTAATGGCTATTTTAAGAAGAGGTCCTGTACTGTCTTGGACCTAGTACTTCAGGAGGTGTTTCAGAGTGTGTGCTCTGCTCTTCTGTTTTTGTTGTTCCTTTCCTCAGCTCAGTCCTCTGCAGTTTCTCCTTGCCTGCAGTGAGGGATGTTTAGACCATGTCTACTGTGTGGCAAGATTTAAATAGGTGTGTTTTGGCCTGCTTGTTAAAAGAAGCTAGATGAGGGCACCTGGGTGGCTCAGTGGGTTAAGCTGCTGCCTTCGGCTCAGGTCATGATCTCAGGGTCCTGGGATCGAGTCCCACATCAGGCTCTCTGCTCAGTGGGGAGCCTGCTTCCCCTCCCCTCTCTCTCTGCCTGCCTCTCTGCCTACTTGTGATCTCTCTATCAGTCAAATAAATAAATTTAAAAAAAAGAAGCTAGATGAAAAAAAAAGGTAGATCTCATTTCCCTTAAAACTAAAGCTTTGCTGCACTCTGTGAATTGGTATACTTGGTGTGTGCAAGGGGTTTGTGCTGATCTTCTGGGGGAGGGCCCTGCTGCACTGATTCTCATCTACACTTGCCCTAGTGGAAATGCACTAGGGGGCACTAGGGGATGGGGCTTGGTGTAAGCAGCTCTGGCCTCCACTGAGTGGCGCTATGTTGCTCTCTGAAGTCAGTCAGTGCTAATGGGTGTAGGAGGGATGGGTGGGAGGGTTACCCTCCTCTCCTCTCCCTGGAGCAGAGAATTCACACCCACCACTCTTCAGGAAGCCCTCACTGAAGAGCAGACAATCACCTCTTGTGTCTCACCAGACTCCTTCAGATCCCTGATTTTACCCTCTCTGGGGATGTCTGAGCTATCTTCCTGCTAGGTGCCACAGTACCCCTGTGTTTTATCTCAGGCCTGTAGCTGGGTTTCAAAACTCCAAATTTTAGGGACCCACTTGGTGTGGACCTATACTGATCCTGTGGGGGAGGGTTTAGCTGTGTTGTGCCCTGTTCTGGTCTGTCCCAGAAAAGTAGTAGCATGACTGTGCGGTGGTTCAGAATTTATGTAAAGCACACCAAAAGGCCAGTGCCAAGGTTTGCTGCCTGCAGCTGTTGTCTCTGTTCCTGTGCGAGTGAGCAGGGCAGCACATTGGTGCTGCCAGCTCTTTTGTCCCCAGAGATGCCGTGATACCACTCCCAGATGCACTGCAGGAATGGGAACTTTGTCATCATGTGACCCAGTGGATCCTCAGACCATGCTGCCTGCTCCTGGGTCTCAGCCTTCCTTCCCTACCAGAGCATCACTGAACCCACCAAGCATGACCCCAGTTGATAGTGCAGACTTCTAATTTGACTTTGAGCTCTGCTGCTTATAAAACCTTACAGTAGTTAGCCTCTCTCATTTTCCCAGTCAGTAGTTTTGGGGAAGAGTTTTTCTTGTGCATTCCCCTACCTGTGCTTTCACTCTTCTTTTTTTTCTTGCTTTTCATGATCAGGGCTCCCTCCACTCTGCCACACCCACAGTTTTTTTCAGCTCTCCACAACATCTACCTTCCCAAAGTTGACTGTTTTTCTACCTGTAGATGTGCAGTTTGTTCTGTTCTCAGATTTCCTGGGTGTTCAGAATGATTTGATATTTATCTAGCTGGGTTCAAGGGATGAGACAAACTTAAGGTCCCCCTATTCCTCCACCGTCTTAACTCCTTTGCCACATCTTTATCCATTCATCAGTCAGTGGATACATGTGTTGCTTCCATATCTTGGCTATTATAAATAATGGTGTTATAAACACAGGGGTACCTGTATCCCTTTGAATTAGTATTTTTGTATTCTTTGGATAAATACCCACTAGTGCAGATTTTGAATCATAGCATAATTCTATTTTTAACTCTCTAAGGAACCTCCATACTGTTTTCCAGACTGGCTGCCCCAGTTGGCATTCCCACCATCAGTGCAATAGGGTTGATTTTTCTCTACATCCTCCCCAATACCTTTATTTCTTGTGTTGTTGATTTTATCCATTCTGACAGGTTTGAGTTGATACTGCATTATAGTTTTGATTTGCATTTCCCTGATGACAAGTGATGATGAGCATCTTTTCATGTGTCTGTTGGTTATCAGTATATCTACTTCAGAGAAATACCCGTTCCTGTCTTTTACCCATTTTTTTAAATTTTTGTTTTATTTTTTAAATTTAATTTAATATTCTTTTTTTTTAAATTTATGTTTTTATCCCAAGGGGTACAAGTCTGTGAATTGCCAGGTTTACACATTTCACAGCATTCACCATAGCACATACCCTCCCCACTGTCCATAACCCCCCCCCCCCCCCCCCCCCCCCCCCCCCCCCCCC
>RCUC01068367.1:0-34564 GCA_003697995.1 Taxidea taxus jeffersonii
TATTAGTATAGTACAGTATAAATATTATATTATTATAAATATTATAGTATATTAGTATAGTATAAGTATATATAATATCAAGTATATAATAATTGCTATATATAATTTAAAATTAAGTATATATTTTATAAATACATAATACATATAATATACTTATTATATGTATATTATTTATGTATGTATATACAAGTATATAAATATATATATGATATACAAAAAATACATCAAAATAACAATATATAGTATCTACTATAACATTATATCTACATATTAAAATTATATACTATGTTATATAGTGTATATTATGCAATATAATGATATAATAATCATATATTAAAATATAATATATAATACACGCATAAAATATATAATATATAATAACTTATTGCATTTATAATATATAATAACATCTATTATATATACATAATCAGTTATGTATATAAGTATATATGTATATGTATATATATACATAATCAATCTTCAAACATTTTTAAGCACTTTATATGATTTAGAGGCACTTTCATATCAAATGTGAGGCATGAACTTAACTAATGAGCTTTGAAGTATTATCTTCACTCTGAAAGAGACTCAGAGCTATTGTGACTTGCAGAGCTGAAAACAGAACCCAGATATACAGCACCCTTTCTACTGCAACACACCAATCAGAATATTGGTTGCCACTGGGGAGCCAGCAAGCACAAATATTACACATGCACCGAAGTCATGTCAGGAGCCAAGCAAAGGATTCAGGCAATTGCATGGGTAATTAGGACAGAAACACAGGAATCAATCAGTCCTCACCAGATTCATTTTGACCTAGGCCAATACGCCTGCTTGAGAGCTTCCTGCAAACCTGGTTTACAGATGTCTACAGAGAATTTCTGAAGCCCTTGCAAATTCTGCAGTAGCCAAATTGTAGATACCGTTTCTCTGCTGAGTATAGAAGATGCTTCTTCCTGTCTACGTAGGACATCCCTTGATGTCCTAGGGATCCGTGAGCCTTGGTGGAGCAGTATATCTCTCCCTGGAACCCAGTGGTATACCCTATGTGAGAGCATTTGGCTTTTCCAAATAATTTTCCTTTTTTTAAGATTTTATTTATTTGACAGAGAGAGAGAGATCACAAGTAGGAAGAGAGGCAGGCAGAGAGAGAGGGAAGCAGGCTCCCTGTCAAGCAGAGAGCCCGATGCAGGACTCGATCCCAGAATCCTGAGACGACCTGAGGCGAAGGCAGAGGCTTTAACCCACTGAGCCACCCAAGTGCCCCTCCAAGTCATTTTCCAACTATAGTTTTGACGTAGTGAAATAAGTTATTCCAGTTTTGTACCTCAGATATTTATTAAATAGTTATTATGTGCTGCACACTATGAACAGTGTGTGTACTGGGGAGGGGAAGGTGATAAACAAAACACAATACCTGGGCTCCAGTAGCTTATCAGGCAATGGAGACTGGAAGTAATGGTGTGAGTCAGATTTGCACAGACATCAATACAAAGCAAGAAGTGTTAAGAGTACATGCTATTCCTTCTATCTGGAACATTCTTCCCTTCTGCCTCTCCCAGCTATTATCCATTCTACCAAGAAACCCTCTGTATCTTGATTCCCCAGTGGACTTGGCGTCCTTCCATAATATTGTCACAATATGCCCTTCCACTCTTGATGAAATGTGAGTTTTTAAAGAAGAGAGACTTTGTATTTCTGATCCTCAGAGGTTATCACAGTGCCTAGAACCCAGAAGGTGCTCATTATACGACTGTTTAGTTTTGTGCTGAGGAAATGAAGGAATAACTGAACGCTCACTGGTGAACCAGAGAGAGATTGCTTCCAGAGACATATGAAAGGCCGCATCAAGGAGATAGCATTCCCTGAATCTTGAAGAACAGATATGATTTGAACATAAGAAAATCACAGAGACCAGAAAAAAACCAGGTTAGGAACAGCACTCTAAAAATACTACTTTGAGGGGCACCTGGGTGGCTCAAACAGCTAGCTCTTGATTTTGGCTCAAGTCATGATCTCAGAGTCCTGGGATAGAGTCCCATGTCTGGCTCTGTGCACAGTGGGGAGTCTGCTTCAGGATTTTCTCTGTCTGCCCCTCCCCCTGTTCTCTCTCACTCTTTCCCTCTCTCAAATCAATAAATAAATCTTTTTTAAAAAAGAAAAAAGAGGGACATCTGGGTGGCTCAGTTGTTGAGCTTCTGCCTTTGGCTCAGGTCATGATCCCAGGGTCCTGGGATCAAGTCCCGCCTTGGGCTCCTTGCTCGACGGGGAGGCTGCTTCTCTCTCTTCCTCCACCTGCCACTCTTCCTGCTTCTGCTCTCTCTGTCAAATGAATAAATAAAATCTTAAAAAAAAGAAAATAAAAAATAAAAATAATAATACTTGGAGAGGGTTTCTGCTTCTACCACGGTGAAGTAATTGGTATTGAACTTGTTGCCCCACCATAAACAACTAGAAAACTGGATAAAATATCTGAAACAAATGTTTCTAGGCACAGGAATGTGAGCCATAAGAGAATCAAACCATCAGACTGAGCCCTAATTTCTTGTCTACAGTGCATGCAGAGAGGACTCAAGTTTTATTGAGATATAATTCATAAAGCATACAGCTCACCCACTTAGAGTGTACAAGTCAATGGTTTTTAGTAAACCCACAGAATTGGGCAACCATCACCACAGTCGATTTTAGAACATTTCCATCACTGAGAAGAAGCCCTGAACCCTTCTGCTGTCACACCCACATTCCTCCCCCACCTCCGCCCTGGCCAGAAACAACCACCTAATCTACTTGCGGTCTCTATAGATTTCTCTACTCTGGATGTTTCATATAAACGGAGTCACACATGTGAACTTCTGTGTCTGGCTTCTTTCACTCAGCATCAGGTTTCCAAGGCAGCAGCTACCCGCAATTTATTCCTCCATATGTTGTTTATCCATTCATCAGTGGCTGGACATTTCAGTTCTTTCTACCTTTTGGCTACTATTAATAATGCCTATACAGAAGCTACTTAGAATAAATCCCAAACTTCTTACACTCTTCCCCTACAACCGCTACTGCTCACTGTCCTTCGGTCTCATGGACTTGCTTCATGTTCCACAAACATGCCATGTTCCCACCTCAAGATCTTTATATTTGTTGTTTCCTCCATGAGGACTGGTCTTCCTCAGGTCACCCCACAGCTGTGGGCTTTTGGTAATTCGGGTATCTGCTCATATATTTTCTCACCAGAAAAGTCTTTGCTAGCCCTCATTACTACAACATCCCTCTCCTCTTGCCGCTCTCCATTCTAGAAGTGGGGCTCATTCTCTGCATAGCAATTATTATAATTACTATTAGTGGTTGATTCATGTTCCTATTTATTGTCTGTTTTTACCCATTTGAAGGGCAAATTCCATGAAAGTACTGACTTTATGTGTCTTATCTCCTGTTGCATCCCCAGGAACGTTATCTGGTTCATGATAAGTCCTCAGTAAACAGCTGGTAAATGAAGACTTCCAGTGCATGGTTAAGATACATACTTCAAGAGAAGGGTCAGAGGTGCAGATAAAACTTCAAGAGCATCAGTCAGAGAAAGACAAATGCCATATGATTTTACTCATATGTGGAATTTAGGAAACGAAACAAATGAGCAAAGAGAAAGAGAGAGAGGGAGAGGCAAACCAAGAAACAGACTCTTCACTCTAGAGAACAAACGGATGGTTACCAGAGGGGAAGTGGGTGGGGGGGATAGGAGAAAGGGGGGATGGGGATGAAGGACTGCACTTGTGATGAGTGCCAGGCGATGCATGGAAATGCTGGCTCACTCTGTTGTGTACCTGACATTTATACAACACTGTGTTAACTAAATGGAATTAAAATAAAAACTTTTTTGAGACCATTGGGTGGCTGTCGGTTAGGCATCTGCCTTCAGCTCAGGTCTTGATCCCAGGGTCCTGGGATCAAGTCCCACATCAAGCTACCTGCTCAGTGGGGAGCTGGCTTCTCCCTCTGCCTGCCCCTCCCCCTGCTTGTGCTCACTTGCACATGATCTCTCTGACAAGTAGATAAACAACATCTTTAAAATAAAACCTTTAAAAAGTTCAGGAGTATCAGCAGAAGGGTGATACCATATCTTTTTGACATTAAGGGACTGTTCTTCTCTTTTTAGTATTTCTGAAATGAGAATGCACATTACAATGAAGTTTTGTAAATCTATTATTGACACGATGCCTTACCACGCATGATGTCTTAGGGAAAGATAGTATATGAGACACAAAGGGTGACAAGAAAAGGGGGCCAGAGATGGAACCTTGATGAATACATATACAGGGATTAGGTGGAAAGTTACCTGGGGAATTGAGCCGTGCTCTTGAAGACCCCAGACTTTTCTTTTACATTGAAACCAGCCTAATGAGAATCTATTAAAAGCATTGTGCAGTTTCTGCCTTCTTGAAACATCACGGAATGTTTTCCTGATGGGTGAAGGGACTGGAGAGGGAAATTCAGAGAGAGCACAGCAGGGCTAGAAGGTAGAGGTGAGTGCCAATCACCAAGGACAAACTTTCTAGACTTCCAGGTGTTTCTCTAGACCTGCTGTGCGGGGGGATAGTCATGCTTTCTTCAGCCTTATCCAGGAAAAAGACAAGAAAATGCCGATGGAATAGAGTAGTCAAGGGCTGCACAAATGGTCATGAGGTTTGAGGTTCTGATGCCTTTACCAACTCCCTTCGAGCAGCCCCAGGCTCACTTTTCCCCACCACCGATGGACTTGCCTCTCCAGAGCAGGAGGCGAGTTACAGCTTTGCTTGGGAAGCAGGACAAGCTGAATAACATATTGTTGATCTCCTGTCAAGTCTCTCCAGGCTGATTTGGAGGGAACTTGGAGGCGGAGAGCTGGAAAAACAGGTTCAGCATTTCAGCGAGTGGGGAACTGAAAGGAAACTTTTTGCACATGACCTAAAAGGGCTCTCTTCAAGGAAAATTTGACCTTTAGTTCCACAAGGCATTTCCAGAGACTTCTTTCCAAGCTTGGAGAAATTAAGTAGAAGTTCAAGTGATACCAAACATGGAACAATCTTTCAATGTTCTTCTTCATCCTCCTCCTTCTGGGGCCAAAGGCCGGACCTGGGAAATGCTTCTGCAGCCAGGGGCCATGGCCAGTTGTTCTCCGGGACTGGCTTTGGGAGAAGCTGCCCGAGCCTCTGGGCCACAGTTACCCACAATGGGGAGCTCCATGTCCAGGCCCGGTGGGGTACAGATTCAAACCCTCTGGATGTACTGAGGCAGGGTAAGGAGGTTAATCCTAGATAGAAAATCATTTGGGGAACTTGGGAAGGCATTGGAACCTATCAGGTGTCTTTTAACCTTTCAGCTCCTACCTTGTACCCTATTTCTAGGCTCAGCCATCCGAGTAACAAACCCCAGCCAAGGAAGAGCTACAAAGTGAGGAGCAGAAACCTGGATCTGCATAAATCACTGACATTAAAGTATCCTGGGGCACAGTTAACAGTGCACTGTAATACAAAAGGGGATGGTGAAGATTATGGCTCACAGGTGAAACATTTCTCTGCTTAAACTTATTCAGATTCAAATCTTGTTTAAAGCTGTGCAACCAACTATGCTGTTGGTAGGTTGCAGCCAGCCTCCAGGCAACAACAGTTTTGGCAACCTGAGAGAAATCTGCAAATACTGAATGAATGTATTTTAAATGGGAACGCTGGAGACATGGTGACAAGCACTGGAGGAGGCACATTGCAAGTCCCCCTCCATTACTCCTCAGGGCACACCTGAGGAGGTACTCACCTGGTCACAGTGCTGCTTCTCCTGCCAGGGAGTCACAAGCTCCTGGGAAACATCCCTCGGAAACCAGCTCCCAATGCAAATGTATTTCCTTCTTGGGGAAAACTAGAATCCCTAGAATCTCTAGCTGCTTGTATAATTACACTCGCAGAACGGATTGCACACTTGTCCCAACAAGAAATCAAACAAGCAAAAATGCAACTGTTAGAAAACTGGACCTACCCAATGAGTTATGCCAAACATGTGAGCACATGCTCTTGGAAGTCAGAGACAACCTTCTGCTCCCAAAATGCCTGATGAGGATTTTCCTTGTCACAGACAGTCAGCACCTGCTCTGGCCTTGGGAAACGTTGCACTGAAGGTCAGGATTGGTAAGGCTCTTAGTGACAACTGAATCGAGCCTCTTCTGTTATACAGATGGAGAAACTAAGTTCAAGAATAAGTGATTTGAAACACAAATGGTAGAGCAAAGGTGTGAGCTTTAGTTTGATTCTTGGAATGTCAGAGTTTTTAAGGTCCTTAGAAATATAGCCTACTCTTCCTCTCATTTTGCAAAAAGAGAAACCAAGGCCCAGGAATTGAAAGGTAATTATTCAAAGTCACACAAGTAAGTAATGGCTCAACCAGACATTAGAACCCCAGTGTTATGCTCTTTCCTCTGTATAGTGCCACTTCTTGGGTTCTGTTTGCAAACAAATGAGATTCAAAGCAAAGAAATGAAGTTTTGGGATCATGGATGCTTAACCTCTGAAACTATCCCTAGCCAGGCTCCAAGTCCCTAGCACAGAAGAAGGCTTTGAGTCAGGTGAGCTGGAGTCAGCAAGGCTAAACAATGGGTCTCTGAAGGCATTTCTCTATCTTTCATTTTTCTCTCTGGTTTTGCAATTGGTCACCTTCTGCCTGGTTGCAATCACTTAGTAATTTTGACCAATGAGAGTCTTATCTAATAATGTAACTCATCCCTGGAACCCTTAGACTGAGATTGATGTGATTGAGAGTGGAAAGAAGAAGAAACTTGGGTAGGGTATCTCAGGACCACTTCTGGTTCCTTGTCAGTTGCTCCCTACACTCTGCTGAGCTTCCTCTGCCCATAGGTAGTGCAGAAGGGCATTTAGGCAGAGATACTACCCTGAAGATAAGGAGAAAAGAGAGACTTGTGTGTGGGACTGGACGAGCATTAATGTTCTAGGAAAGTCTGATGGGAAAATATGAATAAAGCTCATTCTAGAAGCACCAAAAGCAGCCCCCACTGCCAGCATCCAGCCCACTATTCATGGCAGACATGGAGTGCTACTCTGACTGGGTAAGCATCTTCTGCATGTTACAGCCACACTTTTTGTGAGTAACTGATTTTATTCAGGGACCTGTTCCTTTAAACACACAAAATGAAAATCTTGTGCCAGTTAAAATAGCGGGATCTATCACCCAAGGAATGATATATACTTTCAACTAAGCTAAAGCCTGAACAGCAATCTCCTTTGTACGGAATCTAGCACAGAGCAATTCAGTTGCATTCTATTTTCACATGAATTCTGCCTCATATTCAGGGAACTCTGAAGAGCAAAGACCACAGCGGAAGCAGTAAATAGTGAGATCTCTGTAAATGATGAAAAGCAGAGCCTTTTGCCTTTTCAAATGAGAACAAAGAGGCACATCTTCCATCTTACTGCTAGTCCCATCTGTTATTCCATCAACATTTTAAGACTAAGGAAACTTGCACTCACAAATAATGTGGAAAGAAAGAAATGTGCAAGACAAATATTTTAGGTATTGGTGGTAGAATTTCAGGTTCTGAGCTTTTGGTGGAGAGATATTTGAGGGATTGAAAATCATGCTTGTTACCTCTCTGATCACACTCATGTGGAACCTCCATGTCACTTGGCCACTCTCATAACACTTGATGTATTTTGCTTTGGGTAATGTCTTGGCATGATTTGCAAGGAAAGCCCATCTCTGAGTAGTAGCTCATCATAAATACACTCAGATTCCAGAGGATGGTACCCATGGGTTTTCATTTCAGTCCAGTCAAAGCCCATTATTGATGATGGTCCCTGATCTCCCTCTTCTTCCCCCAACTGGTCCCAGGTTTTCAAATGATCTGGAACTTTCAGTGTGGCCAAGGCTGGGGATTCTTCCTTATGAGGGGAGGAGTGATGGTGGATCCTCCTATCCAATGGCTCCTTACATCTCTTTTGGGAGTGGGCATGTGTCTTTCAAAGCCTTTAGCATAAGGCAATCATAAGACCTTTTTTCTTCTTGCTAATATTGAAGTATACTTAATGGAAAGACTTTGATGCATCATTATGCTAAAAGCTCTCTCCCCACTAGAAATAAGGAGAAGAAGAAATGAAGAGATCTAAGAAGACAAAGAACCCTGTCCCACTATACTTATATTAAAGTTATCTGTCTTACCTCCTATACATGGTCTCCTAGAGGGTAGGGACCGTGTCTACTGTAGTGAAAACATTAGTAGCTCAACAATATTGTTCTGGGAATGAATAAGTACATGAATGAATATTCCATGAGCCCACTTTTTTGTGAAGACTGGCTGTAAGGAAATTCATCTTTGTAAGGGATTGAGAAAACTCCCCCAAAGAAAGAGTGAAGTAAAGTAGTTATTCTTGCCCTCGGTGAAATATCTGGACATAGAAACACTGGTCTGTGTGCCTGCATCTTAAGTCTGTCAGAGCCAATGTTTGCCTTCTGCATGACTTTTGAGGATCAGTTCTATGTTTTCATTTCCAGTTGTCCGGAAGTCTTCCATTTGAGTTGTCAGCCGTGGCTGTGATATCCCCATAGACCTTCATCAAATGTCTCCAATTCTTGCATCAGCCCAAATTCCTTTATAGGCCTATACAAATTCAACCCAGCCCTCTGTCCAACTCCATTAGTTTCCTATTGCTGTTGTAACAAATTACGACAAACTTGGTGGCTTCAGACAACACCAATTTATTATCTTATAGTTCTGAATGTCCAAAGTACCAAATGGGTCTCACTGGGCCAAAATCAACATGTTGACAAAATTGCATTATTTCTGGAGGCACAAGGGAGAAAGGCCATTTTCCTGCTTTTTACCCCTTCAGGAGGCGTCCCCTTCTCAAAATCTTTGGCTAATGTCAACTTTCCTCTATCTTCAATGACAGCAATGGTGGATCAAATCTTTCTCACACTGCATGGCCTTAGATTTATTTTTCTTTCCATCATAGCTCTTTCTATGATTCTTAAGAACTCTTGTGATTGCTTTGGACCTACCTCGGTAATCCAAAATAATTTCATCACTTCAAGGCCCTTAACCTAATCATATCTGCAAAGTCCCTTTTGCCATGGAAGGAATACATTCATAGTCTAAAGATTAGGATGTGGACATCCTTTGTGGGGCATCATTCTACCTACTACACCAATTCATTTCATTTCCAAAGCTTTGCTTGACTTTCCTAATGCTCCATGATCTCTCTTTATTCAATTTTTCTTGCATGAGAGTATCACTGTTTAGCACTTGGTTGGGCTTTAATTAGGCCGTATCCAAATATTTACTCATTAATTCACTTATTTAACTGGTATTTATTGCCTTGCATGTCTGCTCCATGCTGGTTACTCCTCTGGGAACTGGGGAAAAGACATGACTCTTGTCTTAGAGGATCTCACTGTTTAAATGAAACAAACAGATAATATAAACAAATACAAGATGGTGTTTAAAGAATAAAGATAGAATAGGTATAGGCTATGGTTAGTTTCAAAGGAGAGCCTCATTGGTTCTACCCAAGAATAGCCTCATGTAGGAAGTAGTATTTGAGCTAGATTAACAGGTGTTGGCTAGGGACAAAGGAAGACCAAAGAGAACATTTTGAGTAAAGGGAACAGTGACTTCATACCTATTCTCCTTTTAGCTGATTTGTAAGCTCCTTGAAGCCAGAAATGCTGTTTTATTTCTTCTCTGTATATCATTTGGGATTTAGCACAGGATGAGTGAACTTGAGGCTACAAGTGGCCTAACACACATGTAATCAGAGCCTCAGAGGGGCAGGGGCAGAAAAAAATATTTGAAAAATTAATAGCTGGAAAATTTCCAAATATAAAGAAAATTAGAAACCCACAGACCTAGGAAGATCAATAAACTCCTCACACATGAAATATGAAGAAAACGAGAGCAAGGCACATCATAGTTGAATTGCTCAAAACCGGCGATAGAAAAATCTTAAAAGCAGCCAGAGGAAAAAAAGACATGCTATGTTTAGAGGAACAGAGTTACAAATGATAACAGATTGTAAATTATGTAACTGGGTAGGCAATGGAGCAATATCTTGTTAGAGGGTGGGAAATAAATCCAACAAAAATCTGGGGATCTTCTATCTCAGTGAAATTTCTAGGCTTCCAGTGGTTTGGGGTATGTCAAGATATCCCTTCTAAAGTGAAGAATAAGTTCTTGCAACTGGTCCCTTGCACAACCAAAAAAGACACGCAACACTGGTGGTCCTCCTTCTTTGGATATTGGAGGCAGTATATTCCTTATTTGTACTCTGACCCATCTACTGGGCAACCTGAAAAACTGCTAGTTTTGAGTGGAATCTAGAACAAGGGAAGGATCTGCAACAGGTCCAGGCTGATATACATGGTCCACCACTTGGGCCATACAACCTAGCAGATCCAGTGGTTCTTGAAGTGTCAGTGCCTATAGGGATGCTACTTGGAGCCACTGACAAGTCTCTGGTGAATTACAACACAGACCCTAGTATTTTGGAGCAAAGCCCTGCTATCCTCTGTAGATAACCACTCTCCCTTTGAGAAACAGCTCTTGATCTGCTACTGGGCCTTAGTAGACATTGAACACTTAAGTATGGGCCACCAAATTACCATACGACCTGAGCTGCTGGTCATGAACTGAGTGTTTTCTGACCCACCAAGCCATAAAGTCAGGCATGCACAAAAGCACTCGATCATCAAATGGAAGTGATATATACATGATTGGGCCCAAGCAAACCCTGAAAGGACAAGTAAGCTACATAAAGAAGTGGACCAAATCCCCTTGATCCCCACTCCTGCTACACTACCTTCCCTCTCCCGGTCTGCACCTATGACCTTATGGGTAGTTCCCTATGATCACTTGACAGAGAAGGAAAAGATTCATGCCTGCTTTAAGATGCTTCTGCATGACATGTAGGCACTATCCAGAAGTGGGCAGCTGAAGCCACTTTGGGCTCCTTGGACCTCTGAGTCAAAAAGCAAAGAGAGTTACTGTACTGGTTGTGGCACTTGATCCTGAGTACCAAAGGAAAATTGGACTATGACCGCAACCATACTTGCTGAATACAAAGGTCATATGGGATAAATAGAAGATTTTTGTAAATACCAGCTATGGCTACATGACCAGTTTCTGTCCTCCTTATTTTGTGATCATGGTTTGTATATATATTTGTACACACACACACACACACAGTGAGGACCTTTGTTTGATAGAGAAAATGAAAATTGGTGATTCCTCTCTAGGCAGTATCCTCTTCTCCCGCTGCTGAGCCAGCGCCCAGGTGCCCAGCTCTATGATAAGCTCATTCATGATACAATGTTGATGGCTGGTGGATGGCATAATTAGGAATTTCAGACAAGGGGATACGATGGGTCAGAAGCAGGGAACCCTTCTCAGCCAATCAAGTCACACCAACATATCAACTTTAGTATATGTGCTGCCGAAGCGAGCACCAACATATCAACTTTAAAACAAAGCAGAGGGGTAACACGTGGACCATAGCAGTAACTACTATTTGCAGAGCCTTTAAAAGTTCCCTTAGCTCTTTTTTTTGTGGATTTCCTTTTTATTTAAATTCAATTAATTAACATATAGTGTGTTATTAGTTTCAGAGGTAGAGTTCAGTGATTCTTCAGTTGCATAGAACACCCAGTGCTCATTCCATCAAGTTCCCACCTTAATGCCCATCCCCCAAGTACCCCATCCTCCCACCCACCTCCCCTCCAGCAACCCACAGTTTGTTTCCTATGATTAGGAGTCTCTTACAGTTTGTCTCCCTCTCTGATTTCATCCTGTTTTATTTTTCCTGGGTTTGTTTCTTTTAGTAATTAACTTCATGCTGTATGTATTGTTCTTTGATGTGCTTATTGGAGATGTTCTCAGCCAACCACACTCCTTTTATCCATGATATATTCCACAGAATTAGTGTCACTGTTTGGGATGCTTCATTCTGTTGTTATAATTATGCCCACTTTTGCGCACAAACTTGAGCACAGGGCTGGAATTTGAGGGGAAGAGTGCCAGTTTGAGTCCTCTTCAATCTGTGGTGAAGGCATGTTGACTTGGCACTGAGCAGGTGGCAGGCCGTGGCATGCTCACTCAGGCAGGAGGGTGGCTGGACTGTGAATTTGGGACTCACAGGCCGATGGCATCCTGGGTGACAGGGACATGGCTGGTTTTGCTTTTAACTTTTGTTTTTTCTGGGAAACTCTACCTCTCCCTCTATTCTAAATGGAAGGCTTGCTGGATAGAGTATTTTTGGCTCTAGATTTTTTTCCTTTTAGTGGTTGGAATTTATCATGCTGCTTTCTTCTGGCCTGCAGAGTTTCTGCTGAAAAAGCCACTGATAGCCCTATGGGGTTTCTCTTCTATGCCACTGCTTTCCTTTCTCTTGCTGCTTTTAAAATTCTCTTTTTATCACTACTTTTGGCCATCTTATTTACTTTGTGTCTTGGTGCAGACCTCTTTGGGTTGGTTTTGTTGGGGCTCTCTGTACCTCCTGTATCTGAATTTCTCTTTCCTTCACCAGATTCAGGAAGTTTTTAGCTATTCTTTCTTCAGAAAAATCTTTCCCCTTTTCTTGCTCTTCTCCTTCTGGGATCCCTATCATGTGACTGTTACGCTTGACAGTGTTGTTGAGTTCCCTAGGTCTATTCTTATTTTGTGTATTTTTAAACCCTCTCATCTGCTCAGCTTGATTACTTTCCAAGACCCTGTCCTCCAGGTGACTGATCCATTCTACTTCCTCTTATTTGCTATTTATTCCAGGTGGTTTATTTTTATTCCCATTCGGTAAGTCCAGTAGCTCTAATTCATTCTTTAAGGCTGCCATCTCTTGGTGGAGGGTCTCATGGAGGTTCTGCACTCCTTTCTCAATTCCAGTGAGGATCTTTATGAACGTTACTTTAAATTCAGTATCAGACATGTTTCTTACCTCCATTTCGCTTAGGTCTCTTGCTGTGATTTGTTTCTGTTCTTTCATCTGGGACATAGTCTTCTGTCTCCTCATTCTGTCTATTGCTGTGTCTGTTTCTCTGTGTTAGGAAAGTCAGTGACATCTCCTGTACTTGGAAGTAGTGGTTTTATGACGAAGAGGTCCTGCAGTGCAATGTCCCCTGTTCCTCAGAACCTGGCACTTCAGGGGTGTTTCCTATGTGTGTTGCCCCAGGGGTGTCCTACCATTGTGGTGGAGCTGTATTTGCCTTCAGTCACGACTGTGATGGCTCTCTGCCTATTGTGGGCAAAGTCTGGCCCCCGTGGTGTTAGTGAGCCAGTCGGAGGCCGCCTTGGGCTTGAGTTGAGTCAGACCAGGCATCGGCCAGAGATGAAGTAGCCCCAAATTGCAGGCACTTTCCCTGTGTTTTCCCCTGAGAAGCTTTTGGAGGTGGGCAGGGCCTACAGGCAGACTGGCATGTGGTTGTCCTCCACTCTCCAGGAGCAGGACTCTTTCTGGAGTGGTGCTGGCTCTCCTCTGGGCTGTTCACAAACTGTCAGGCTTGTGGCAATGCTTTGATGGATCTTGCCCAGAGCAAACGGAGAGGGTGGATCTGCTTTGCTGTGGCCTCTTGTCTATGTCATCTATGTCGGGCCGCGGAAAGTCCTTTCTCCCAGCTATCCAGTTGCTTTCCGAGTTATTTATGCTGATGGGGTGCTCTCTAGGAGACCACACAACAAGAGCTGAGCCCGGGGTCCTCCTATTCCGCCATTTTCCCAGCAGCCTTTGCCTCCCTTAGCTTTTACATTTAGAGTCTTACTTGAGCCTCACTCAATATCTGTGAGCCAAACAGAATAGGGATTTTTTATTATCAGTTGAAAATGAGCAAGATGATGATTGGAAGGGTTTAGCAGTACCAAGGATGTGGCAAAGCAGGAATTTTAATTTTAATGGCAGTTTCCTGCTACTCATGCCCCTATTCATGACAGCCTTGGCTTGATTATTTTCAGACACAAGGAACCCAGATTCTCACATGTCCCAGGAATATAATTCTCAACTGATTTAACATCACTGCACCCATATCTTTGGCTCCCCCATTTTGATTGTACCCTTTTTGCCTCACAGGTAAAGCCATAGCACCAACACAATGTCTTTATTTGTAGGTACTTTACCTTTTCCCTACTAACCCAGATGTATCTGGCTGGTTTATCAGTCTCAGAAATCATCTCTAAGGTGGTTCCTTGCAGCCTGCTCTCTGTTTTGGAAATTCCCTTTCCATTTTGATGTATAGATATTTGTCCTTCTGCTAGTTAGGGCCAAGCTGATCCATGGTAGGAGGCAATCAATGCTTAGACGTGGAACCCTTTGTCTAAATGGACTCTATGCAGAATTGCCATGTAATTTTTACAAAGTAAAAGGAGAATTGCCATTTGCAACAACATGGCTGGAACTAGAGGGTCTTACGCTGAGTGAAATAAGCCTATCAGAGAAAGACTGTTATCATATGATCTCACTCACATGGAATTTAAGAAACAAAACAGAGGATCATAGGGGGGAGAGGACAAAATAAAACAAAATGAAATCAGAAAGGGAGACAAATTTTAAGAGACTCAATCATAGGAAACAAACAGGGTTGCTGGAGGGGAGAGGGGTAGAGGGATGAGGTAACTGGGTGATGGACGTTGGGGGGTGCATGACGTAATGAGTACTGGGTGTTATATAAGACTGATGAGGGTGCCTGGGTCAATCAGTCAGTTAAGTGTCTTCTTCCAGCTCAGGTTATTATCTTGGGGTCCTGCAATTGAGCCCCACATCAGGCTCCCTGCTCAGCAGAGACTCTGCTTCTCCCTCTCCCCCTTCCCCACTCATGCTTGCTCTCTCTCTTCCTCTCTGAAATAAATACATAAAATCTTTAAAAAAAATAAGACTGATGAATCACAGACTTCTGCCTCTGAAGCTAATAATACATTATATGTGAATTAATCAAATCTAAATAAAAATAAATAAAATTAAAAAAAGAAACTTTTTCTCTTTGTTATCTTCTAGGAGTTTTACATTTTCAGGTCCTACAGATAAATCTTTAATCCATTTTGAGTTTATTGTTATGTATGATATAAGATAAGGAAGGGTCTAATTTCATTTTTTTGCACATGGGTATCTAGTTTCCCAAACACTATTTATTAAAGACATTCTCCTTTCCCCACTGTGTATTCTTGGCACGTTTGTTGAAGATCAGTTGACCATAAATGCGTGAATGTATTTCTGGGTTCTCTATTCTGTTCCCTTGATCTATGTGTCTGTTTTTATGCCAGCACTGTACTGTTTTGATCGCTGTGGTTTTGTAATATGTTTTGAAATGAAGACATGTGATGCCCCAGCTTTTTTCTCTTTGCTCAAGATGTTTGGTTATTCAGAGTTTTTCTGTTCCCATATGAATTTTAGGATTTTGCCTTATTTGTTTAAAAAATGCCATTGAAATTTTGATAAGGGTTGCATTAAATATGTGGATCACTTAAGGTAGTATGGACATTTTAACAATATAAAACCATCTAATCCATGAACACATGGGATGTCTTTCCACCTATCTGTGTCTTCTTTAATTTCTTTTCTCAAAGTTTTATAGTTCTTGGTGTACATGTCTTTCACTTTCTCAGTTAAATTTATTCCTACGTATTTTATTATTTGTATTGCTATTGTAAGTAGGGTTTTTTTTTTAAAGATTTTATTTATTTGAGAGCCCGATGTGGGGCTCGATCCCAGGACCCTGGGATCATGACCTGAGCCAAAGGCAGAGGCTTTTTTTTTTTAAGATTTTATTTATTTATTAGTTAGAGAGAGAGAGAGAGAGAGAGCACAGGCAGACAGAGTGGCAGGCAGAGGCAGAGGGAGAAGCAGGCTCCCCGCTGAGCAAGGAGCCCGATGTGGGACTCGATCCCAGGACGCTGGGATCATGACCTGAGCCGAAGGCAGCCGCTTAACCAACCGAGCCACCCAGGCGTCCCAAGGCAGAGGCTTGTTTGCCCCGGATTGTTTTCTTGATTCTACTTAAAGTGGCTCTGAGCCTCACTGATTTCATCTAGAAAATGTAGATACTGGGGCGCCTGGGTGGCTCAGCTGGTTAAGCAGTTGCCTTCGGCTCAGGTCATGATCCCAGTGTCCTGGGATCGAGTCCCACATCGGGCTCCTTGCTCAGCAGGGAGCCTGCTTCTCCCTCTGCCTCTGCCTACCACTCTGTCTGCCTGTGCTCACTCTCTCTCTCTAACAAATAAATAAATAAAATCTTTAAAAAAAATGTAGATACTGGATCAGTGAGAACATTATTTTCTCCCTCCAAAATAAAATCTGATCCTGAAGTCCAAACTATAAATTAACATATACAAATAAAGTTCTTTTTGTTGAATTAGGCACGAGGGCCTGCAGCTTGCCTATTCCCCAGTGACTTGTACCCCCAGTGGACCCTGAAGTGACTCTATGGAGCCTAACACCTAAATAATCTCTAAGGCTCTTCTGAAGGAAAAGATTGTCATTTGTGGAGCACTTACTATGTGCTAGGCCCTGGGCCAAGCAGAAGCCAAGATCTAAGGCATAAGATTCTCAGGGGGAAAATAGCAGGAGTAGACCTGGTTGGAAGGTTCCTGGTAGAAAAACAGACCTCAAGCCATTTGGGGATATGAAGCAGGAGTTCAGAAGGGGAAAGAACAGACCAGCTTTGCAATGTTGCTACTCAGACTGCGTGGGCACAGATGTGTTCTTGACAATCGGAAAGGGCTCTCGGATTGCCCCCATGTTCCAACTGCTTTTAAAGTGCTCTTCTTTTGGAATTTGCATGAAGTCATGCTTACCTCCTATAGGTACTGCTCAGCTGTCAAGAGCTCGCCAACCGTCCCGGAAGTCCTCTTGAGACAAAGAGACCTGTGGGAGGCAGAGGTGCCCAGACTCCTGTGAGTGGGTGGGAGATGGAAACAAAGCAAATGGGATTTAGAGCAGGAGTATGTTCAAGTCATTCTTGGTGATGTCACTAGGAAACAGAAGCAGTGGAAATAAGCACCAACCTAATTTTGTAGTTCAACTTCATTTCTGAGAGGCTGAGACTAATGGGCAAAACGGGGCAAAGTGAAGAGACAATGTCTTGGAGAATCCACTGAAAATAGAAGATCTAAAGAGCAAACGTATTTGAAAGTTCCTCTTCCATATTAGTAGAAAATGAGCCTGACATTTAAGAGTCAAACAGTCCAGTGCCAGCCCCCCAGTCTAGCCTTATCTCTACTTCTCTTTGACCATCACCCTCTACTCAAGTAGTAGGCTTTGATTCCTGAATAATTGTAATTGTTGGATTTCCCATATCCAAGCTTCATCTGATTCTCTACCCCTCAACCTCCACCCATGGCCCTCTTTCTCCTTAGAGTTCTCTCTTCTCTGAATCCCTGAGCCACTCCCACATATCAGCATTGTTCTTCCACCACCCAAACTCAGGAAGCATTATGTCTTCTTTATGGTATGTAAGTCTGTCTTCCCAACTAGATTCAAAGTGCCTGGAGAACAGGTATCTTGTTATGTCCCTTGCCTCCCTCCCCAGAAATCCAGCCATGCTGGCACAATTAGTGGAGCAAAATGATCTTCTGGTTGTTTTGTTGATTAGTACAAATATATCAAGAGCCTCTGAGCCATATACTCTGCCCTGAATTCTTTATATGACCTTGAAAAACTTTCTACTCCTTTATGTGTTTCAGTTGCCCCATCTGCAAATAATGGGGTTAGACTCAATGAAGCCTAAGAGCCCTTTAGGCTTGGACAGGATGTGATCCTACAAGCCCATGCTCAAAGCGATGAAAGAGGATCAACCCAATTTGCTAACCAGGCTGGGGAGGGAGGGAGAAACGAATCTACCTTAAAAGCAGACCCAAACAGCAGCTGAAGAGGGACTAAGAGGACAACTAAGGGAAGGTTTTGTGGCTAGTAACTTGTGTGAGAATCGAGGTGGGGTGGGGGGACAAGACCTGCTTAGAGAACAGGGTTTTCCAGCTGTCAGTGTTTTACAAACACAAATTGCCTTGTCCTTGGTGGTGGACAAAGGGATCCTGCGAGGTCTAGTGCCCTTGGTTAACAACTGGTTGCAACACAGTAAAGACAGAATAACCAAGTTGAAATTCCCCACCTCTCAGCCCTGGGGCACTCTTGAAACGCTAGGACAGATTAGCAACATTCCCAGACACTGCCATCTAGTGGCAACCCAGAGCTATTTAGGGGGTAAGTATCCCTTGCATTCTCAGATGGAGTGCGTCAGCCCATAGATGAAATATTGAGCTGATGAAAAATGAAAAAGTCCCCTGAGGGAAAGAATGATGAAGAAACGAAGAGAGACTAAGACAGAGAAAGACAAAGACAAGGCCAAAGTAAGTGAGACACAGACTGACAGAGGTATTTATGAAGCTAAGTGAACCATTCACTGAAAATTGGGGAGCAGTGGATGAAAAGAATTAACACAGTCACTTATTCGGGCTGACACCCCCATCACATCTTTAGGAGGCTGGTGATGGAAGAAACTTCACGTAGGCCTTATGTGCTTTCTTTCCTGTGTGATCTCAATGTCTTCCCCGTCTCTCACTTTCACCTAGTCTTTGTATGTCCCTCCCCTTATGACCATTCTCTACCCAACTCCCTCTGAGCAAAGACAAAAAAATACCAAACAGCAACAAAAACTCTTGTTGGGCTTGCAGATAAGTATTAGACACTACAAAGGACCATTATTTTTGAAAATGGTAACACCAAAGATGTCTCCAGAGTTCTGAACACATCTAAATCCAAGTATTAATGTGAAAAGTCTTTTGTCTTGTTACATTTGTAGCCCTTCCTTGTTCCTGGGTTGCAGATCTAAATCTCCTCCTGCCTAGTGGGCATTTTTATTTGGATGTCTTCATGGTTTTTCAAAACTTAATTTTTCCAAAGTGTTCTTCCTTCTCCTTTATCCCCACTATCTATTCCCATTTGTTGGTCCTTCTGTGTCAGCTGCTTTCATCCAACCAGTAATCCAGACCCAAACTCTCCTCTCCCTCCCTCTCCACACACTCCAGTTCTCCCATTAGGCACCAAGCCTTTGCAGCTCCCTCCAAAGCAATATCTCTTTAAAATACTATTTTCCCTTTCTATTCAGACTACCCTAGGTCTGGTCTTATAACCACCCAACTGGACCATGGAAATGGCCTTGATATAGATGTCCAATTCATCCACCTTTATTCATTTTCATTCATATCTTTTTCATTTTCATTCCATCGTCTTTCACTTGTGTTACTTCAATAGCCTTTTAACTAATCTATCTACTTTCAGACTTGTCCTACAAAGGCCTTCCTCCACACAATAGCTAGATTGATATTTTTACCCTGCAAAACCTCACATTTCACTTCCCTGTTTTAAACTCTTCCATAGGGCTATGGCTGAATGACCTCGGGTTGGGTAGGGTTCCTATATGTAATACCCAAAGTACTCTCTGTAAAATACAAAAGTGATTAACTGGTCTTCACCCAAATAAGAACTTTTGTGTTTCAAAGTATTCCATCAAGAAAGTGAAAAGACAGGGGCGCCTGGGTGGCTCAGTGGGTTAAAGCCTCTGCCTTCGGCTCAGGTCATGATCTCAGGGTCCTGGGATCGAGTCCCGCATCAGGCTCTCTGCTCAGTGGGGAGCCTGCTTCCCTTCCTCTCTCTCTACCTGCCTCTCTGCCTACTTGTGATCTCTGTCAAATAAATAAATAAAAATCTTTAAAAAAAAAAAGAAAGAAAGTGAAAAGACAAAAAAAAAGAAAGAAAGTGAAAAGACAACCCTCAGAGTGGGAGATAATTTTTGGAAATCATATATCTGATAAGGGTTTGTATCAGAACAAAGAGATGTTACAATTTAATAATAAAAAGACAATCCAGTGAAAATCTGGGCAGGATCTGAATAGACATTTCTCCAAAAAAGATGTACAAATGGCTGCTAAGGACATGAAAAAATGTTCAGCATCATCAGTCATCAGGGAGATGTAAAGGAAAATGACAAGATATCATGTCACATTCACTAGGATGGCTATAATCAAAAAGAAAGATAATATGTGTTGGCAAAGATGTAAAGAAATTGGACCCCTCCTACACTGCTGGTGGGAATGTAGAAGGGTGTAGCCACTTTGGAAAACAGTCTGGCAGTGCCTCAAAGGTTAAACATAGAGTTATCTTATCACCCGGATATCCCATCCAGAGGTATAGACCCAAAAGAGTTGAAAACATATATCTAAACAAAAACTAGCACTCAGATGTTCACAGAAGTATTACTCATAAGAGCCAAAAAGTATAAACAACTCAAATGTTCATCAACTGATGAATGGATAAATAAAATATGGTACATCCATAAAATGGAATGTTCTTTGGCCGTGAAAAGAAATGGAGTACCGAGAGCTGTCACAGCATAGATGAACCTCGAAAACATGATGTTAAGTTCAAGGAGCCAGTCATAAAAGACCACATATTGAATGAGGCCGTTTATATGAAATATCTAGAATAGGCAAAGATAGATGCAAAAAATAGATTAGTGATCGCCAGTGGGTGGAAAATGGGGAATGACTCCTAATGAGTACGGGGTTTCTTGTTACGGTGGTGAAAATGTTCTGCAATTAGGTAGTGGTGATAGTTGCACAACCTCATGAATTTGCTACAAACCACAGATTGTACACTCAAAATGTGTGAATTGCATGGTATATGAGTTATATTTTAATAAAGCTATTACCAGGAAACAAAAAAAAATGTCCATAGCTCCCTGTCGCTCTTAGCATTGCGCCCAAGGTTTGTCTTTTGAAACATCGGAGGCTTCACTTCTACATACACAACCAGTCCCTGGCCTGCAACTGCATCACATCTGGTCACCCTAGAGCCACTTATCTCCAGGCTCCCAGCAGGCTGCATATGATGACCCAACTGTGTCTTTGCTCCTGCTCTTCCCTCTCTTTGGAAAGTCTCCTCTCCCTTGTTTACTTGGTGAGCTGCTACTTATTTTTGTGGGAGCAACTCAACCCTCTTCTCTCCCTGATCTCCATTTCCCTAGGCCAAGATGGGTTACTCTTTCCCTCTTTCTGTCACAACTGTTTACAGTACATATCCCATCACTGTGTGTCTTAACACAGTGTGGCAATTATGCATATTAATCTGTTTGTCCTTAACTAGATGTTGAATTCCTTGCAGGCAAGAAACATGTCAGATCTGCCTCTCTATACCCAGCACCTAGCACAGGGCCTGGTACATGGCAGGTTCTAGATACATATTTGTTGGTTGAATGAATGAATTTAAATAGACTACCAGTTATTCACTTCACTTTATGTGACTACATGTTGCCATTCCACTTTATCAGAGTGATAACCGTTGACCAGAGAGCTGGCAACAAAGTCTGAATGCATGGAAGAGTGGGGTGGACCTATTTTAGGATCAAGGAGAAGAAGGCAAGCCTTGCAGGAACACTGCGGGGCAGGACCCTGGGAGACCAGAAGGCCCACAGAGGTCTGTGGCTGGGAGGGAGGAAGTGAAGTTCATTGGGTTTGGAAGAAGAGGATAGCAAGGGGAGGGAACATCAGTGCACAGGGAGGAAGGTGGGTCTCCTCTTCATCCCCTTGCCGGAAACCATTGACCCATTGGGTGGTGAGCTCCTCAAGGGCATGGATCATGTCTGATTCTTTTCTGGAGCCCTGTGCCTAGCTCAGTGCGGCCCAAGATAGCTGGGAGATAAGTGGAGAAGTTTTGGTTGCCTGTCAGGGTTATGGCAAGGGAGCAGTCAAGCGCAATGAGATCTTGCCTTGGGCTTCCTAGAGCTGTGAGCTGCAGGAAGAGACTCTGAATGACTACTCTTCTCATTCAGAGGAACTGGCCAGCTTCTCCAGGCAGAGCGATACAGAGTGGGGACAGCCAAGCTACTGTGGCTTCAAAGGCAAAGGAAGACATTAGAATAGCTCTTGAGTCACTGCTACCACAGGCCTCTCCTGAGAGATGCGACAACCTAGGAATCTGGCTCTCTCGACAATGCCCTAGGGATTCCACTATGCATGCTGGCGACATCACACAAATACTCCACTTCCTGGCTTCCTAATCCTACAGGGAACCCCACCAGATTTCCAGACCAATGACCTTGAATAACCAGATAAGGCCAGCTGGCCCTAGCCCAGCCTAGCAGTTTGTTTGGTCTTTTTGTGGGGGTGGGGGAGTGGGTGGGATGCGGATGAACCATGGACCAAAAGGTGGCTTATACTAGATGAAGTTGAAATGCCAAACTGCCTTAGTATACTATAGAAGAAGGAAATCTGCCTCAAATCTGTAACATAGAAATCCTGCCTGAGTTTCCAGCCAGCTGGCCTGTCCTATGAATTTCGAACTCACCAGCCCCCACAAACACATGAGCCAATTCCCTAAAATATCTCCCGTGATGTTTTATATATATAAAATACAAAATACCTCGAGAGAGAGAGAGAGAGAGATTGAAATCTGCATATATTCTGTTTATCTGGACAACCTTGAATGATACTCCCAGCAAAAGAAGAAACTCTCGAAGAGAAAAATGTGAAATGCATCTTTCACAATTTTGTCCCAGAGCAACTTTCTCAAAGGACAGCCTCCACTGATGGCCTGTTTGTCATCTGCCAGTTTCTGATCCAAAACAGTTGTTTCTTTGCCGGGCATAGCTCTATATGACAACAGCCACTTTTGACTACGTGCCCGGCACACCCTGCTCTTTCTGTCATCTCAGTGGCAGAAGCGACAGTTTTCCCTTTCTTTCCCGGGGTCAGCCAGAAGCTGGCCTGGAGAGTCTCCTGGATCAGTCTGGGTGCGGCTCTGATTGCAAGCCATGCAGCTCAAAGGAGAGTGAGGAGGTTTTAGGGACAGTCATTCAGCAGCAAATAAGCGCCCAAGGCAAAGACGGTGGGTTTTGCCACTTCCCCATTTGAGCTGCTTTGCCTGAACTTGAGGACTTTGCCAATTACCAGGCTTCTGGGCTGCACGCGGCAGAGAAGTGAGACAATACACTCCACGGGACCGATCAGCATCAGCCGACAAGGTGGGTGCAGAATGTAACACTTGAGCTGTGGTGATAATTAAGTAAGGCCTAGGGAAGAAGAGAAGGCTATTCTGGTTCAATCTGGGGAAAGAGGAAGTTCAGGAAACAAAGTTCCTTTTCTTTTTTTTGAAAGATTTTATTTATTTGAGAGAGAGAGAGAGAGAGCAAGAGCGAGCACAGAGGGAGAGGGAGAAGCAGGTTTCCTGCTGAGCCGAGGAACCCCCCCCACCCCCGTCCCCACCCCAGCAATGCGGGACTCAATCCCAGGACCCTGAGATGGTGACCTGAGCCAAAGGCAGCCGCTTCACCAACTGAGCCCGCCCAGGCGCCCTGGAAACAAAGTTCTTTTAATGGAGTCGTGACCTCTTTTCTCAAACCTAAGACGCTGAAGCATCACCAAGTTGTTTGCCTCTTTAGATCAAATACAAACACATTTTGTACGAGACGCTTAAAACCATGATTAATTCAAATTGTTCAATTGTTCCCCTCATCCGTATTCACAGTCACGATCCTCTGCCGGCTCCAGATGTTTCTAGGAGTGGTTTGCGCTAAAGCTCACTTGACAGCGCTCCGTGGCATTCCTTTCGCTGATGATTAACAGAGGACACAAGGCCTGACTCACAGCTTGGCCAGAGACCGGCCCGATGCAGGCAAGCTGCACATATCACTCCCTGCACACAGCTTCCCTCCCTGACTGGGGCCAGTTTTGTGCATTCACGGCCCTCTAACAGGAGAAAGGGTTTCCCTTATTTCGGAGGGAGTTCCTAATCAGCTTGTTGGAGAAGGGGAGGGTCCCAAAGTCAGAGCCAGATGAAATTGCACCGGTAATGCCCAAGCAGAGACTGAACTAGGCGCCTGATCTGTAAATGGGTAGCAGGTCTGAGAGCACAGAATTACAAGATATGCTGTTTGTCTTTCCTTGCAGATGCTTGCTCCCTTGGGGAATAAAAAGGCGAACTACTTCCTAAATTTTAATGTGCATGTCAACCAACTGGGGATCTTGTGAAAATGCAGATTCTCATTTGGTAAGTGGTGGACCTGAAATTGTGAATTACTAACAAGCCCCTGACGACACCTTCCCCAGCTAGTCCTCGGCCCACACTTCAAGTCCAAGGTTATGAAACAAGCGTAGATCTAGCAAATGATGCTAGAGGCCCCACACCTCTAGCATCACCTGAGACCTGTCAGAGACACACGGAAATGCCTGGTCCTTCCCTCCTGCAGTTCTCAGTCTAGTAGAAAATGAGCCCATGTGCATGTAATGGGCCACAAGGGAGGCAAAGAGGGTGGGGGTGTTCGAAGGAACAAATGGTCATTTCTGGCTGGGAGGGGGGGATACAGCAAAAGCTTCAGAGAGGACACGGCTTTTAAGCAAGGGGCATGAAGGAGAGCTATGACTCAGGCAGAAATGTAGTAAGGGCCTGCCCGATGGATGGCTCTCCAAAATCAAAGACACAGAGGCCAGAGAGCAAAAGGTGCAGGCAAGAAAGAGCATGTGACTTCATTGGACTGCATGGGCGAGGGAGTTTAGGACCAAATTACAGAAGATCTGGATGTCATATCATAAAAAAGCATCAGGGCTTCATTCTGTAAGCAAGGGGGAAACTGATTTTTCTTTTTTTTAAGCTCAAATATGACTTGAACGAAGCTGTGCCTTAGATCCCAGGCTCGAGAAATCACTCTGGGAGAGGCAGAAAGGACAGTTTGAGAGGGGAGAGAGCCTGGAAGAAGGGAGAGCAGGTGGGGACTGTTATTTCGTCCACCATCCAGAAAGTATTTCTTGAGCTGCTCTTCTGTTCCAACCGCTGTGCTAACCGCTTGAGCAGGGAACAGATGCACATGCATCCTATTCCCTTGTGGCACCCACAGTATGAGGAGAGCTACAGAGAAGCACAGGGGTTAGGAGAGGAGAGCATGGACCCTAACAAAGGCCCAGAGACTAGAGAACCTGGTATGTCATGAGATTGAGGAAAAGAGAGCACCTTGGTGCAGGGCCTTTGTAGAGGAGGCAAGGAGTTTAAACTTGGCCCTAAGGGGAGTGGGAAACCATTAAGCACAGGAGTGACTTAATGAGATATGTCTATTAGAACAACTCTCTGTGTCTTCGCTCTGTGGAGGATGGATGGGGGTGGGGAGCAAGATTGCATGCAAGGAAGCCAGTTACGAGAATGTTTGAGCAGATCAAATGAGAGGGGATAGAGATTCGGTCGAGATGGAGAGAGGTAAGTGGACAGAAGCTATAACTGGGGTAAAAGCAAGAACTGGAGAAGGTGGGGAAGGACAAAGAAGAGTAGAGAGTGGAGAGTGGTACCTGCCACTGATGTAAAGAACGTAGGAGAAGTTGATTTGGAAGAGAATGAGGAAGAGAAGTTCAGTTGAAGTTCCTGTGGGACATTCAGGAGGAAATAAATAGGCAGATCTACACAGTACAAGATTTTGAGAGGGATGGAAATTTAGGAGTAATCAGGATAAAGATGGTGGCTAAAGCAAGCCTCCCAACTGGCCCCCAAATCCATCAGGGATGGACACTGCAATGGATGGGTTAATACAGCAGTCCATATGCTTCCATGACTGCAGAAAAGGCGAGCAGAGTTCGGGGAGGTGAGTCACAAAGAGAGATCTTTGAGAGTGTCAGAAATGATGGTGTCCTTGCGGTTGGTATGCAGCTTGTCAAAGTGAGGAACAGCCCTCGTTTCATCTGGGAAGTCTAACAGATAAGTTACGAAAAGAGGATTCAACACTTGGCAGGCAAGTTTTATAGCAGACAGCTTCTTAAGAGTCTTGGGTCAGCTCTCCCTGCTCAGCTACCCAACACGTTCTTGACATGTATAAGCTCAGAGGGTGCACGCTAATTCTACTATTAACCTAAGCAAATAATTAGGAACACCTGCTGCTGCTGGGAAAAATCTATAATACATTCCCTAAACAAATAAAAATGACCTTTTCTCCTACGTTTTTTTATTACTTACACCTCCCTTTCAGGAGCCTGGATAATTGAGTTGGCTCAATTAGATGTATGACATAAAGATGTGCATTCTAAATAAAACAACGCAAGGTAGGTTGCTTTATACAAGTGGTCGTCTTGGATGATAGGCCAATCAGCTACATCCAAAGTGTACTTTGAAATTATTATGGCAGCAAAGGAATGTTCTCACAGGACCTGTTGAAGCGGAACTCTCAACAAAATGAAAATAAGGAAATAAAGCCTGCAACAATATGTCTTCTCAGTCAGCATTGGAGTGTTGCCTTGGGCGGCGGGGAATGCCCTCTGAACTCGATCTCATGCAAACCTTTTGATGACATCATACACTCGTATGGGAGAATATTTGAGTGAAACCAGGACTTGTAAAGGTTTGTGGTGGTGGTGGGTGGAAAGGCAATGCCGTGGAGCAATTATTAGCCTCCGAACAGGCAAGCATGTGGAGGAAGAAGACCACCTCCCTAAATGACTGATTATGAGTCAGCCTGAGAGTTTCCCTCACCTGCCCATTGAAGCTAGAATTGCCAAGATCTGGGTCTAAAGTCTTTCTTGCCCAACTCAAGAGGAGACTTGGAATACTCCCTTCAGGGATGATATCCTACTAAGGCTTGGCTCATACAGAAGTGCGATGATACAGGAACAAAGCCTTTTTCATGGAGATTTGAACAGGTTTCCAACAAGGAAATCTGGCCTTGTGCGCCCAGGGATCGTCAGATAATCAGATCCCCATCACCCTACCTCCTTGTGTGGGCTATGTAGCAGTTACAAAAGATGGTGTTTCTATTATCTATCTTCACCTAACAAACTTACCCGGAAACATGATGACTAAAACATCAATCTGTTTTCTCTCACTGTTCTGTGGATTGGCTGGCCCCAGTGGGCAGCTCTTTTGCTGGTCTTACTCGGGGCCTGTTCATGCAGCTGTAGTCAGATAGCAACTAGAGTCATCCAGAGGCTCAGCTGGGTCTCTGAGATGATTGGCCCTCTCTTCCTGTACCTAAAATCTCAGGGCCTCTCCTCTTCACATACTCTGTCCAGCAGGGGAGCCAAACTTCTTACAGGGCTCCCCTCAAATGAGTGTTCTAACAGAGAGTAAAAACTCCCAGTGTTCTTAAAAATATGCTTGGAATAGGCAAAACTTCATTTCTGCTGAATTCTATTGATTTCTGCTGAATTCTATTGATATTGTTAATCATGTGCCAAGTGTCCAATTGATTCTTTATAGATTCTAATGACTGGATTGAATTTTTCTGTTCATATATTTTTCCATCTTTTCCTTTATTTTTTGAACATACAGTTATTAGAAATTCCTTGTCTGCTAACTTATATATCTGGATCACCTGTGGGTTTGTATCTATTGTCTGGTTTGGGGTTTTGTTCTTTTTTCGGTTTTCCATCATAAGGTCTTCTCTCTTATAATTCCTAAAAAGTTTTGAATGAATGTCAACCAATTGTGTATAAATAATTATATAGGCTCCAGATGATGTTATCTTCTCTCAGAAAGAATCCACTCTTTTCTCTGTTAAGTAGATCAAGTAATGGCAGATCACTTTTACTGAATCAGTGACTGAGCCAAATCAGTCCAGGTTCAATGCTGGTAAAGCCCTTCTACTTTTCTTTTGCCCCTACTTCCAAGAAATTACTGTCCAGAACTTCCAGTTGATAATCTTTTGTGTTTAATGAAGCCCTTACCATTGGTAGATCTTAAACAGCAATTCTTATCTACTCAGAACAGTGAGACTGACCAAAACACTACTTCATTTTTTGAGGCTTTCTATTTAGCTTCTTAATCTCTAGATGCAATCAACACATGCAAATCAATAAACGTGATACATAACATTAGTAGAAAGAAAGATACACATTGTATGGTCATCTCAATAGTTGTAAAATTCAACACACTTTGATGATTAAAAAAACTCTGAACAAACTAGGCAAAGAAGAAATTTACCTTAATGTAATAAATACAATATATGACAAACCCACCACAAACATCATACTCAATGGTGAAAAACTGAAAACTTTCCTCTAAGATCAGAACAAGGAAAGGATGTCCACTCTTGCCACTTCTATTCAACATGGTACTCAACATGGCCAGGAAGTCCTGGCCAGAGCAATTAGACAAGAAAAAGAAATAAAAGGCATCTAAATCAGAAAAGAAGAAACAAAAATATCTCTGTGTTTAGATGACATGTTCTTTTACATATAAAACTTTAAAGTTGCCACCAAAAAAAAAACCCACTTAGAACTAATAAACTATTTCAGTAAAGTTGCAGTAAAGTACAAAGTCAATACATGAAAATAAGTTGAATTTCTATACACTAACAAGGAACTATCCAAAAAGGAAATTAAGGAAACAATCCCACTTTTAAAAAAAGCAATCCCACTTAAGATAGCATCAAAAAGAATAAAATATGTAGGAATAAGCTTAACCAAGGAAGTGAAAAACATGTACACTGAAAACTACAAAACATTTATGGAAGAAATTAAAGAAGACACAAATAAATGGAAAGATATTCCACGTTCAAGTATCACATGACTTGATATTATTAAAATGTTCATACTGCCTGAAGTTATTTACAGATTCAGTGCAATTCCCATCCAAATCCTAATGACATTTTTTAAGATTTTATTGATTTATTTGACAGAGAGATCACAAGTAGGCAGGGAGGCAGGCAGAGAGAGGAGGAAGCAGGCTCCCTGATGAGCAGAGAGCCCGATGCGGGACTTGATCCCAAGACCCTGAGATCATGACCTGAGCCAAAGGCAGAGGCTTTAACCCACTGAGCTACCCAGGTGCCCCCTAATGACATTTTTTTTACAAAAATAGAAAGAGCAATCCTAACATTCATATGGAAACACAAAACACCATCAGTAGCCAAAGCAATCTTGAGCAAGAAGAATAAAGACATCTCATTTCCTAATTTCAAAACATATTACTCACATGCATGCGGCCAAGTGATCTTCAACAAAGGTGCCAAGAATACACAATGGGGAAGGAGAGTGTCTTCAATAAATGGTGCTGGGAAAATGGGATATTCACATGCAAAAGAATAAATTGGACCCTTATATCAGACATAACAATCAACTCAAAATGGATTCGATATTTAAATGTAAGACCTGAAACTGCAAAACTAGAAGATAACAGAGGAAAAGCTTCTTGACATTGGTCTTGGCAATGATTCCTTGACTATGATATCAAAAGCATAAGCAGCAAAAGCCAAAATAGACAAATGGGACTACATCCAGCCAAAAAGCTTCTGGACAGCAAAGGAAAAAACAGAGTGAAAAGGCAACCTACAGAATAGAACAAAATATTTGCAAGCCATATATCTGATAAGAAGTTAACATCCCAAATATATAAGGAACTCCTACAGCTAATTACCAAAAGAAAACAAAACCAAAACAAATAACCTGATTAAAAATGGGCAAAAGACCTGAATAGACATTTCTCTGAAGAAGACAAGCAAATGGCCAACAGGTACATGAAAAATGCTGAACATCACTAATAATTAGAAAAATGCTAATCAAAGCATCAATGAGATATCACCTCACAACTGTTAAAATTGTTATTATAAAAAAGATAAGAGATAATAGTGTTCGTGAGGGTGTAGAAAAATCGGAATACTTGTACACTGTTGGTGGGAATATAAATTGGTGTAGATGCTATGGGAGCCTATATACAGGCTCCTCAAAAATCTAAAAATAGAACTACCACACGACCGAGCAATCCCACTTCTGGGCATTTATTCAAAAGAATTGAAATCAAGATCTCAAAGTGATATCTGCCTCCCCATGTTTATTAAAGTATTATTCACAATGGCTGTGATTTGGAAACCAACCTAAATATCCATTGATAGATGAATGGATAAAGAAAATATGGTATATGCATATAATGGAATATTATTCCACCTTAAATGAAGAAGGAAACCCTGATGTATGATACTAAATAGATAAACCTAGAGGACCTCATGCTAAATGACAGGTAGTGTTTCAAAATTAATCAAATTTCTAGAGAAAAACACTGGATATGTGTCAGGTTCATTTCTTTCTTTTTCTCTTTTTATTGGGACTTGGCCCCTCAAATCTTCCCCTAACACCACAAAAGCTACTTTTCCTATGTCCTCCAGCAGTGACCCTCTGTCAAGCCGAAGCCCAGATTCTCAATCTCTTGCTCTGTGCCCAGAATTTGCAAATGTCCCCTGGGAAAAAATATAACTCTCCTTTCAGTGGCTCAACCCTCTTTGAAATCTTGGCCCCTCCGATGATGGTTGCTTTAGCAGCTTCCAGTGTTTTTACACACATACATACCCAGATTTTTTAGCTGTTCTTGGCGAGACTGAAAGCAGGAGCTCGCTGAGAGATTTAAACAGAGAACTAACATGACCAACCTTGCACTTCATAAAGGTCGCTCTGGAGGCAGTGTGGAGGATGGTGGACTAGTTTGGTAGGAATGCCATAACAAAGTATCAGTCTGACTGGGTGGCTGAAACAACAAAAATTAATTTTCTCACAGTTGGGGAGGATAGAAGTCCGAAATCAAAATGTGGTTTCTTCCGAAGCCTCTCTCCTTGGTTTGTAGATGACCGTCTTCTTTTGTCTTCAAGTTGTCTTCTCTCTGTACTACCCGTGTCCAAATTTCTTCTTCTTATGAGGACACCAGTTAGAAATTAGATTAGGGTTCACCCTAATGATCTTATTTTAACTGAATTACCTCTTTAAAGAACCATATCCAAATAACAGTTACATTCTGAGTTACTGGGGTTTAGGACTTCAACCTACAAATTTTCTTTGGTAAGGGGATACAATTCAGTGCATAACGGATGGCTTGTAGGGCAGCAAAAGTGGAACCAGGGAGGCCGGTGAGAAAGCTATTCCAATAATCCAGGAGAGAGAGAGACATTTTGTTACGTTCGACCAAGTAATGGCGGAGGGGCTGGGGCTTTAGGAGAGAGTCAGAAGATGGACTAGTTAGGATTTGGTCATAAAGAATAGGATATGTTAAGATATGGAGGAAAGAGTCAAGGATGATACCCAGATTTTTTAAATTATGTTTAGTTAGCCAGCATATAGTACATCATACTATACATTGTAGTGTTCAATAATCCATCAGATGTGTCTAAGACCCAGTGCTCATCCCAACACGCACCCTCCTTAATACCCATCACCTGGTCACCCCAGCCCCCACACCCCTCCCTTCTGTAACTCTCGGTTTGTTTCCTGGAGTCCAGAGTCTCTCATGGTTTGTCTCCCTCTCTGATTTCTCCCCCTTCAGATTTCCCTCCCTTCCCCTGTGGTCCTCCACACTATACCTTATGTTCCACATATGAGTGAAAGCATATGATAATTATCTTTCTCTGCTTGACTTATTTCACTTTTCTAATTCAAGTGTGGAGTAGAGAATATAGACATAACACTGATCAGGAAGAGTTGTCCTCTGAGATGCAGGCATAACCTCATTTCCCTCCTGCATTCTGTGATAAAGCTTAAAGCCTTGGATACTGCTCCTCGAGTGAGCTTCCCTCTGTCCATATCTGAATACCATAGCTCATAATACTCTGGGTCTGTTCTGGCCCCCATCCTGACTCCTCATCGCCTGCAATCCTGGAGTGCTCAGACCTGTGCCACTGTGAGGGGTCTAGAGAGCTAGCCTCAGTCCGTGGTAGCCTAGGCTCTTCTCTCCATAGCCAGTTGGTTGCCACCTTCTTTATTTCATGGCACGAGTCTGCTACTTGTTCTCCTCTATTCCAAGGATCCTTCGTTGGAGACCTCTTGTTGCTGATCACTTGCCTGAACACATGCCTGTGTTTGCTTTACACCTCATCTCAATGGACTGATCCAGCTCTGCCATCTGCCACTGTCCAGTTGTGAGAATATTGCAAAACCTTGTTATTGACTCGCAGTGGTTGGCATGCCAACCTCAGAGAATGATAGCAGTGACCTGAACTAGTCCAGAAATGCTCAGGCCCCCCCTTCTCAGGCTCCTCTGTCCATGTGGAGAAGATGCCCTTCTTAAAGAATGTGAGACAGGGAGACTAAGCTAACATCTCAGGTCAGGCAAAGAGCAACTAAGTAATGAGGCCAGAGTGACACAGCTTAAAGAGAGTAGGGACTCCACCAGGAGCATTCTGACCAGGATTGTATTTCTTTATCCTGTCCTGCTACATTTTTTTGGTAGCCAATCTAGAGGGCATAAACATACTTGTGGCTTTCCCATTACCCAAGTTGGTAACCTTCCTACACTATCACTCTTTAGTTGGCTTTGTCAGCTAAAGACCCTCCCTAGTCTAGCATCAAACCACTTCGCCACTCAAACACCTTTCCCCTACATGGGAAATCAAATTAGCATGTGTTAGAAACTGCCACTTTCCTACCACTGCCTGTTCTCTTGCTTTATTTCTTGTAGTAACATAAATCTCTGAAAACATTTTTAAAAAGATTTTATTTGTTTATTTGACAGAGAGTTTGAGAGAGAGCATAAGTAAGCAGAGCAGCAGGCAGAGGGAGAGGGAGAAGCAGACTCCCGGCTGAGTAGGGAACGCAATGTGAAGCTTGATCCCAGGACCCTGGGATCATGATCTGAGCCCAAGGCAGATGCTTAACCAAATGAGCCACCCAGTCGTCTCCCTGAAAACATTTTTTAAGGGGCGCCTGGGTGGCTCAGTGGGTTAAAGCCTCTGCCTTCGGCTTGGGTCATGATCCCAGAGTCCTGGGATCGAGCCCCACATCGGGCTCTCTGCTCAACAGGAAGCCTACTCCCCCCCTGCCTGCCTCTCTGCCTACTTATGATCTCTGTCAAATAAATAAATAAAATCTTTTTTAAAAAACCATTTTTTAAGATTTTATTTTTAAGAAATCTTTACACCCAACATGGAGTATGAACTCACAACCCCGAGATCAAGAGTCACATGCACCACTGACTAAGCCAGCCAGGCACCCCTTTGGATCCCTGAGATTTAGCAGTGAACCTGGATCCTCACAATAAAGACTACATTTCCCAACCTCCCTTGCAGCTATGTGTGGCCATATCACTAAATAAGCATTTTGAAGTAATGCCTGCAACCTTTGAACCTTTTCTCAAAAGGAAATGGCTTACAGCAACTTCTTTCAAGACACGTCTCCAAAAGCAAAGGAAACAAAAGTGAAAATGAACTTTTGGGACTTCATCAGGACCAAAAGCTTCTGCGCAGCAAAGGAAACAGTGAACAAAACAAAGGGGCAACCCACAGAATGGAAGAAGTTATTCACAAATGACACTACAGACAAAGGGCTGATATCCAGGATCTATGAAGAACTTCTCAAACTCAACACACACAAAACAGATAATCATGTCAAAAAATGGGCAGAAGACATGAACAGATACTTCTCCAATGAAGATATACAAATGGCTATGAAACACATGAAAAAATGTTCATCACCACTAGCCATCAGGGAGATTCAAATTAAAACCACATTGAGATACCACCTTACACCAGTTAGAATGGCCAAAATTAGCAAGACAGAAAACAGCGTGTGTTGGAGAGGATGTGGAGAAAGGGGAACCCTCTTACACTGTTGGTGGGAATGCAAGTTGGAGCAGCCAAATTGGAGAACAGTGTGGAGATTCCTTAAGAAACTAAAAATAGAGCTTCCCTATGACCCTGCAATTGCACTACTGGGTATTTACCCCAAAGATACAGATGTAGTGAAAAGAAGGGCCATCTGTACCCCAATGTTCATAGCAGCAATGGCCACGGTCGCCAAACTGTGGAAATAACCAATATGCCCCTCAACGGACGAATGGATAAGGAAGATGTGGTCCATATACACTATGGAGTATTATGCCTCCATCAGAAAGGATGAATACCCAACTTTTGTATCAACATGGACGGAACTGGAAGAGATTATGTTGAGGGAAATAAGTCAAGCAGAGAGAGTCAATTATCATATGGTTTCACTTATTTGTGGAGCATAACAAATAACACAGAGGACATGGGGAGATGGAGAGGAGAAGGGAGTTGAGGGAAATTAGAGGGAGAGGTGAACCATGAAAGACTATGGACTCTGAAAAACAATCTGAGGGTTTTGGAGGGGTGGGGGGTGGGAGGTTGGGTGAGCCTGCAGTTGGGTATTAATGGAGGGCACGTATTGCATGGAGCACTGGGTGTGGTGCATAAACAATGAATTCTGGGACACTGAAAAGAAATTTAAAAAATAAATAAAAAAATTTTTTTAAAAAAGGAATAACATGGAGGACATTGGGAGATGGAGAGGAGAAGTGAGTGGGGAGAAATCGGAGGGGGAGACAAACCATGAGAGACTGTGAACTCTGAGAAACAAACTGAGGGTTTGTGGGGGGTGGGGAGTTGGATGAGCCTGGTGGTGGGTATTATGGAGGGCACATACTACATGGAGCACTGGGTGTGGTGCATAAACAATGAATCTTGGAACACTGAAAAAATAAAATTAAATTTTAAAAAAAGGAAATGGCTTACCAGCAACCCAAGTGTTTACGCACAGATGAAGGAATAAAGAGGATGAGTTATACGTATATATATACTACACACACACACACACACACACACACACACA